>LBNU01022958.1:0-52905 GCA_014162995.1 Artemisia annua
TCTCGCCTCAACCAAAAATACCAATTCTAATCCTAAACCCGTCAACTAACCTAAATACAACAACACAATTCGCAAACCACTTCGGCTAACCAACTCGTCCGAATTCAATAACAACAACCAAACCAATGCCACCAATATCAATATTTACAACAAAAATAATAATAATATACCCTCCCACCACCACCACCATGGCTCGGTGGTGGTGGCGTGGGCTGCCGACACACAAACAAACCAAACGGAACCCAAAATAAATCCAAACAACCAAAAACCATCACTCCTCTCGCTCACCACTCGAACCAAACACAAGAATAATATCAAATCTCACCGAGTCAACCGAGTTGACTCGGTGAGTTGACCGAGTCGCGACCCAACGAGACCAAAAATGATTCCCACACGAGTTTACATCTTTTAAACTTTTATAAAAATCGTTTTAAATAAAAACCCAATCGGATTTTATAAAAATAAAATTAGGGTTTCATGTTTTTAGGGTTTTTATAAAAGAAAACGTGAGGAAAAGGGTGGAGAAAGGCTCGGTTACCACGAGCTTCGCCGGAAAACTAATTTGGCCGGAATAGTATGAAAGTCGATTGTGTATTTATTAGATTTAGGGCGCGTGGGTTCGAATTTGGGTAAACGGGTTGCGGGGATGAATCGGGGATGTCCCGATCTATAAACTAGGGTAGGTGGTGTTGTAAGGGGTGGCCGGAAAATATTCCGGTGACCGGAAAAGTTCGCCGGATTCTGGGTTGGGTGAGGGGTGACCGGCGGTGGGGGTAGAGAGAGAGAGAAGAGAGAGAAAGTGTGAGAGTGTGTGTGTTTTTGGTTTATAAAAATGAGGTGAAGTAAATATTGGGGGTATTTATAGGGTAAAAGGGTTTAGGGTAGTTTTGTAATTAAATAAAGTGTGGGGTGATTTGTGTAAATAAATTCAAGGGACTACTCTCGCCAATATAGTAAACTTTTCATAAAAACGGTTCGGGACTCGAATGACATAGCAAACGGACTCGAAAAATTACAAAACTTGCGCCATCGTTCACGAAATAGTTTTTCCAATAAAATCAAACATAAACTTCAGAGTTTTTCTCAAACTCAAAATAAATTAAATAATTTGGCAAATGAAACAAATTTGAGTTTTCTAGGTTGTGCTGAGTAAATCAAGGAATAAATTCTCGTTCATAATATATCTCACGCTCCTCAAATCCAGTTTAACATGCTTCAAAGTTTTAAAACGTTTCAGGCTCTAAAAATAGAAGTTTGGCTAGGATTAGATTTTAGGAAAAATACCAGGTGTTACAACTTACTCTCTAGATCTAAGGTGGTTGAACAATTGGGCGACAACACATGCATATTTGTCAATTAGGATAATTGTCTAGAAATGCATATTACTTGTCATCTTTTTGTCACTTTTTGCTCTCTTCTGTATCGTACTATTTTTCTTTTCCTATCAAATAAATATACTTTTAAAAAAGATGAATAAAGTGGAGCGGAGTTTGGATGATTCGGCAATGTTTTTTGTCACATATGTAGGCTAGCACAACCATGCAAGGGTACAATCTCAATCGGCAAACACGTAAAAATAAATCTTGATAGAAGAAAAAAACTCGAGCCTTTATGTTGTTTGTTGTCTATGTTTTTAGTGCGGTTTGAGGGGTATATAAATGGAGGGTTGGATCACAAATATGAGATGGTTGGTATTTGTTCTTTTTATGAACTTAGATAGACATTTGGCGTTTTAGTTTTTGTTATGGTACATTGCGTCTTTGTTTTGGCTAAAGAGAACCCCTTTTACTGGGATAAAAGCTTGAAAATGATTGGATATTTTGCGGATAGATAAGTGGTAACAATGTCTCTTACATCAAGTGTTCGTCTTTGAATTCTTGTGCTTTTGCTTCTTGTTCATGATCATTCTAGAGATGATTAACTGCGTTTTGTATGTCGTGACAAATATCTCTACATGCTAATTGCGAAGAGTGTCTGCAGTGGGTTAGATATGGTACACGGGATTGTGATTCTTAGACATGTAACTACACTTGAATTTAAATATGTACACTATGAAATGTCAGCTCCTGCTGCTAATATCTTATCAAGCTTAGGTTTGCTGATTCTGCTGGAATTCAACAGTAACTAACAATGTAAAATTAATGTCTTCGTTTTTGCTGCAGGCTAATAACTATGAGATTATTCTTGCACATGAAGCCAAAAAACATACTTGGACTTTCCCATTGGCTCCTTTTTGGTCATCTACAATCAGTTGGTCTTAATTTCCCCATATAAAGAAGCGAGGTTGCTGTCAGTGAGGAGGCTTTATGTACAAAGAAAAGATTAATGGAGTGGCAATCATTGCATGTTTCTCGATTGATCAGGTTTGTTAGTTTGTAACATTGTGTTTATTTAGTAACATGACTTCTGAAAATGTAACGGACAGTTAATTATGCAGGACATTAAAGGAAGATCTATTATTAGTTCACTATTTTACATTTGCCACTACACTAGAACAGAAGGACAAGGGTGACATGGCATGTGGAGAGGTGTTTGGATGATTCTGCAATTTTTTTTCTTCTCTTTGTTAGAGCGTCAGTACCATAACTCAAGTTATGGAAAAAAAAATCCCGCCACGTCAGCGTCATATTAGCTTTAACATTTCAACATTAACACAAAAAAAAAACACCCCTTATCATAACACCACCTTTTGGGATCCAATTTTAAAAAATACAAATTATATAGTAACTTGGGCATAACACCGGATAAACATGGGGTGGGGGTATAATAACATGGCTTAATGCGCGTTTCCTCCCACGTTAGTATACTAACGTGCGTTATAACGAAGGCCATAACAACGCAACCATGGTATCATAACACTAGCTCAAAATCTGCCAACTCAGCGTAACGCCACTTCCCACATTATCATACCCATTGCTCTTATTAACAAGTGAATTCATATTTCATTGATAAAATTTCGTCATTACTTATGAAATGAATCATTTAGCTGTATTCTTTCTATGTTAATCTTAAATTTTGCTCACTTGACCGCTTTAATAAGAAAACAACAACGTGCATACCGACGTATGTGTAAGGAGAGCGTGGAGTGAGCAAGCGTGGCTATCCTTTACATTGATCTCTGCATCTTTGTATTAAAATGACACAATTGCCATGACCTTGCACTTTTCCACTTGGGTTGTATCCTCTATACGGAAAGTCATGTTTCGTGCAGGAGTTAAGCCATGCCGAAAAATGTTTGCCGCGACAAAGGATGACCATATGTATTTAACCCGTCCATATCCAGGCCAAATTTGATGAGACATGTAAATGAATATGCATTCGATATCAAGATAAAACTATCGTTAAAGAAAGTTATACATGTATGACAATTTGCCATTTTCAAAATGAAATCGAAAATAACGTCATTACAAACACATGTAAACAATATAGAGAACTTGTTTAACGAATGAAAATCATTTCAGTTTTTAATAAATGCAACGTATTACAATCACACGTACTATATATACGATCTACACTTGTTTTGCATGACAAACCCGATACTTTTTGTCGAGGAACTTCTTACACTGTCTCATAGTAGTGATACAAACCCTTTGGTGAAAAATACACTATTTGATTTAAACTAAAGAAATCACAAGGTATAACCGCATAAGTTGTAGATTGGTGTTTACTAGAAAATACTACAATAATAATACCAAACTTATACCATGGGGAGGGGCTTAAACTACGATGCCAAAGTACATGGGCTCTAAACTGCAATACCAAATTAAAGTAGTTTTTTTTCTTTTTCTTTTGAAGCTGGATTTGAGATGGTTTATTTCCATTGGCTAAAATATGTTGAGGAATTATTGTGGTTTGGCTTTTCAATCCTCAATCATGTAAAGATATAAGAGTTGGCAACGTTGTCTATTTTTAACTTTGGTAATATTTATCGACATGTTCCACAATTGTTTCAGTTTGTTAGTAGAGATATCTAATACGTTACATTCTTTATGAGTTTAAATTGAAACAGAGCCGTATATGAGGGTGTGCGAGATGTGCTTATGATCATACAGGACCTCAAAATTTTAAGTGCCACAAAATATATACCTCGTTATATATTCTGGGCCTCAAAATTCACTTCCAACAAAAACAGTGAAAGCTACACAATATTATGTTGTAAATATCTGTTAAAACTTAAGATAGATAATCAAAATACTATGTTTTTTGTTTCAGTAGTTGGTATAATTTATTGTTGACCATTGTATTTAGTTATCGTATAAGATTTCGCACAGAACCTCCGTTTGCTAAGCTACGAAACTGATTGAAAATAAATAAATTTATAACATCCGTGTACTAGACGTTTCTTAAACTAGCTAGTGTAGGTGAAAATCGAGGGTAAAGGTGTCAAAAATTGATAATGTTGCCATTTTTTATGGAGGAGTTCCTATTTCTCTGGCTCTCCCTTTGCTGACAAAAGAAAAATGGTGAAATTCATGAAATAATAACCGGGTTTTCAAGATTGTTTCATTGAAATCATTCAAACTTTGTTTTACTTACAAAATCACTCAAGTTTAGTATTGTTTCAATTCACTAAAATAACTCAAACTTTGATTTCACTACACTTTAAAAGTTGTTCTAATATTGTGAATTTTTTTAATTTCTATTTAACCAAAAGGACTTAAATGTAACAAGGATTGCATTTGCTTATTATTTTGCGGTACATAAAGTTGGTTGAAAGAATTTAAATTCAAATTGTGATGATTATTATTCACGATACAAGTACATGATACATGTTTTAACACTTAAAAGACAACTGGAAAGGATATCTTTATCAATTTCCTTAAAGAATTCACAAAAATTAGACGATATTCAAGTTTGAGTTGTTTTTACAGTAGTAAAAAAGTTTGAGTGACTTTAATGATACAATTTTAAAACATTAGTGATTTTACAGTTGAAAAACGTATGAGTAACTTATTTATTCTATCATATTACTATATTTATAGATTGTTAAATACTCTAATAGATCTTAATTAATCAATTCAATTTTTTTTTTTTAATAAATCCTACTAATTTTAGTCCTTTATTTATTTTTATTTTTTTATTTTTTTTAAACGATAAAACTTGATTATTATTAAATAATACTTTCCGAAAAAGAAACAACCAAAATTTCTGTTTACATCCGGATCTGTCTTCAAATCTTTTATATAATAAAAGAATTACATCATTTCGGAGTGTTTTTGCAAAACCCTTCTCATTGAAAAAAAAATTGGGCCAATAGGAAAGCTTGATGTTGCCATGTAGGCGAAATTAAGCGACGTGATTGGTTAATTAAAAGTCAAAATTGAATCCAATTTAGTCAACGTTTGAGTAATTTCGTATGGAGAAACAAATGTATATAAAAACATAAGTGTCAAAAGTGTAAAAAAACAAAGTATCAAAAAAGCGGGCGGAATGTTCATAACTTTTGGGTTAAATCATAAATTTTGAAAATAACACCGAATGCACAAGTCTCGCTCAGCCGTCTATGAACCCTAGACGTTTGCCTTTTCACAAACCTAAAGCATGGAAGGACCTGTAGCAAAATTGAAGGACTAATTCAAGAACCATTATATTCAAATTCTTCCATGCAATTATCCATCGTTAATCATCGTTCCTTCCATAATTCATCGGTAACCTTTTTTATGAATTAATAAGTTGAAGATTTTAACATTGTCCAGTAGCTCATCTCTGATTAATCTTTTTTGATTTGATAATTATTCAATTAATCAATATTTTGATTTTTTAATTTACCCTAATCAGATCCTCTGTTAGTCGCAAATGGCAGTTGATTTGCTAAACACTATTCTACATTACTTGTGATTTGCAATGCAATATAATCCTATGATTTGATACAAAACGTAATCCCAAGCATATTTGTTTTAATAATAAAAGGAGAACATGTGTGTGTTTGGCGCTTCCCGTTACACTTGATTTCAATGAAAAGTATCTGAAGAAATATCTAAAAAAATTAAGGGTAAGTGATGGTACTACTCAACTATCAACATTAACGTATTAATTCAAATAAACTTAGATCTAATTGCTGCCCGCTTATTGTGATAGATGTGACTGAATTAACACGGTGACTTTGAAGAGATGAGACGGTTGCTTAAAGTAATGGGAAGACTATATGATGAGCAACCTGGTATAGAAAGTATGCGAGCTTGCCTTTTGCCTGGAATCAATATGGTATGGTTAAGTTATAGGTAGAAACCCAAACAACCATATGGAGTTGCTTATTGTAAATTGTTTATCTTAAAAATCAACAAGCAGCAGGTAAGCGGATTTAGGTAGTAATCCTAAACAACTCAGGGAAAATTATTTGAATTGATAATTGATGTTTCTGTATTGGTACCAAAAACTATATTAGTTGTGAAAATTAGGTTTGAGCCCAACTGTCTTTGTTTTGAAGGCGTATACAACTAATTGAAACTTTGAAAACTATTGTTCCAACTTTTAGTTATTTGTGCTGAACATAGGATGCACTATTGCATAAGTTTTGTCTATATATCCTTGATCTTTGACACATTGTATGCTCAGGTCTTTCAAAAAAAGAAAAAAAAAAACAATCTGAAGCAAAGCAATTGGGGCTTCGAGAGGGTCATGATTTATGGAGTTTGCTTTGCATTCTACAGTAGAATGATAATTAGTGTTGCAACAACTAAGAAGACTACAAAATTTCCACCAAAAGGTACTATATTTTCTTATGAGCCTGCATCAACCTATTTTGGAATAATAAGGATGGTTTCATTGATATAATAAGGGGTGTTTGGTGTGCATTCTGAAAATGGTTATGTGAAATAAACAATGGGGAGGCATGTTATGAGATTATAGCAATAATGTACTAAATCAGTTATGTTGGTATGAGTTATCCAAATTTGATTTTTACCCCTAAATAATCAGATAAATTTGAATCAGAATTTTACTTACATTGGCCTCTTCATAGGATAGTCAATATAAAGGACAAAGAACAAAGAAAGGTGAGTGAAAGAGGATTTGGAAGCTCACAAAATAGGTTAGTAAGATCAGTTCATATTTCTATGGAGAAAGTTGGATTGTGAAAAAATAAATAAATAAATAAATAAAATTCAGAATATCTGGTTGACATTTACATGTATATAAATAAGTACATATCTTTTTTACACAGAAACTTTTTGCCAAAATTTTAACATTCTTTTTTTATGTAATCAGTGAGCAAAAATGTATAATTTATTTACTAATCCAAATTTTTTGATTAAAATAAACTTGGCTCATTCGAGATAGAACAACAACTCAGATGACCTGTTCAGGAGAATGGTTCGATATGGGTTGGGTTATCTTGGAACACTTTTTGTCCAAGCTCTTTTATAAATTTATTTAGGATTACACTTTGTTCAAAGTTTTACCCATTTGACCCATTTCCTTAGTTTTTCTAATACTCTTTTAATGCCACTTATCTTTTATGGTGATTATGATTTCTCTTTTTTATTATATATTATACTGTTTACTCTTTATTGTTTATTGTGCAATTAAAACTTTTAGTTTTCTTTTTCTATATAAAACTAATGGTTATTCTACACACAAGGAGCAACATGTAAAATCGAGAGAATGCCCATCAAATCAAAGTGTATGGCTAGCTCTTTTCTATTTGAAGCATATAATTATTATTGACTTAGATTATTGAAATACATATCACAACCTTGCAAGAAAAAGCCTGCTCCAAGTCTCCAACACACAGTGTCTATTAGTCAATTGTTTGCCAACTACTAATAAATTTGGTAAGAGACAGTTCTTTAAATCTAACATGTTTGTTTGCAATTAAACATCACAGTATTGGCTTATGTGTCATGTATAAGACTTCTCTTCTCTTAAGGTAGTAATATTCAGGATCTTATAAAAGGTAAAAAGGAGGTAGCAACACAGTTATTCGGTTAAGCATTGTTTCTCTCAACCAACTATAAACTCATAAAATGGAAATCATATAGCTGCTATACAAGTTCTGTTAAGAGCGACTTGATATAAATGGTAGTTTTATTGACCATAGGTTCTTTTCCTTCATTGAATTTTTTATTCGGATGATGTGGGGCGCAACTAAGTAAACTATTTGTGCTCATTTTTAAAGTAAACTATTTATGCTCATTTACTAATACTTCTAGCCTAAATCAAGTTGCAGTCTCTTGGCAATTTATGTTGGGTGCATGCAATGTTGTTTTAAAGGCAAGTATTAGTAGTTGTTCTGGATCATATCATATCCAAGAATAAAACTTTTGTTTTTGAAACAAAGCAAACCTTTTATATTCCGAGATTGGAAATGGATGGTAAGAGGATATTTTGCAACAGGGGCCAACTTTGTATGCCAGCCGATTATAAAACATATAATAGAGGTTCTTGGTAATGAAGCTATTTTAATTTGGAAATTGGCTGAAATTTGGGAATTTATTACTAACATTTGGTATTCTTTATATAGCTAGGTTGTAAGGAGATTGAGGCTTAGAGCATATGGGAAAGAAGACAGGACTGCGGTGAGCCAGTGACTGGTTTGATGGCGCATATCCGAATCAAGTTGGTGAGTCCCATTGTATATTTTATTTATGGGTTGCAATGTGTGTCTACGGAATATAGTTATAGGTTTAATCAGAAAGAGCCTCTATGTTCTCATCACTAACACATAACATTTCAAATTAGCAATTATATTTTAATAGACACAATGTAAATGGTCATGTTTCACAAAGAATTGCTTATTTCACTTTAAAGTTACAGGTATAAGCAAGTAACGACGGGTGTGTTTATTGAAATATGCAAGAAGTTCCTAATATACTCTTCCTGGTTGACATAAAACTCGAAGTTACTCTAACAGTAAGGTTTTCCTTTAAATTCCTAAAGTATTTTTTTTAGTTATCTTTTAACTTCAACAATGGTCATTATGATCAATGGTCATTATGTGCTATTATACACATAGTGTCTACAACATTATATCACTTTTTAAATTAAGCAACAACATCATGACAGTTAAATAAAGTCTATCTAACGAAAGACCCGTGCGTGCACGGGTATTATAACTAGTGGAAGAGATGGCACATGCACTTCATAAACAAGAATATTCTATCACATACCTCCTTTCACAAGGATATTCTAAATCATACCTCATTCCACAAATTGGAATAAGTTAAATAAAAAAAACAAATGTTTTCTAGATAGGTTAAGAGCCGGTTCTAAAGTAAACAAAAAGTTGGTATGGAGAAGAAAATAACAATGATTTTGTGATGGAATGAACCATGCGCAAAAGAAAACATCAAGTCCCCTATTTAAACAAGTCCCCTTTTCAAACCAAGTCCCTTTTTTTGGCAAACATTTCTCTCAAATATACATATCAACACCTGCAAATTACATTTACTCACATGTCTCCCACCGTTATCCATTCGAAAGCTAAGAAATCACTTGCGCGTAAAAAACACCCTCCTTACTTGAAGGTAAGGTCATTAAGTAC
Organism: Artemisia annua; assembly: GCA_014162995.1. Classification (NCBI taxonomy): domain Eukaryota; kingdom Viridiplantae; phylum Streptophyta; class Magnoliopsida; order Asterales; family Asteraceae; genus Artemisia; species Artemisia annua. Next base: position 9,482 of record LBNU01022958.1, read on the forward strand.
AGCTTTCGTTAAATTCGTTAAAATGGTTGCAGCCTCCAAGCTGAAGAAGGGAGCAGCTTTGCCTAAGAAGAAACCAACCGCACATGCCACCTTTAGCAAACATGGTAAGCATAGTTCCGTACCTATACATATTCGCCACCAGCAAGTACAACCAAATCTGCATGATGACGAACTTGCGCAGCCCGAAACAACCAACAGAAACTCAGTGACACTTTTGACTATCAAAGCAACATACGAAGAGGATATGGTAAGGTTTTCATTCGAACTTTCAGATGGATTTATAAAGTTGGAAGAGGAGATTGCTACAAGGTTTCAACTGAAGCTAGGTAGCTTTAGCCTCAAATATAAAGACGAAGATGGCGATATGATATTGATAGCATGTGACAGTAGCTTAAGTGATTCAGTTGGTGATTTTATACTACCAGACGGCCGTCAAACTGCCATAAGACTCGTGGTTTACCTGCCTGCTTGTTAATTAATCAGATCGCTTAAATCAAGACATCAAATTTGGTGTCATATTTAGTTTGTCACACTTACTAGTGACTTTTTACACCTGGTTTAATATCAAATAAACTTCTATTAATGCTATTAATAAAGGGTATCTACGTGTTGATACTATTAAAAGGGTTTCTGATGATGTAATTTTGTCTAAGTGTCATGTAATAAATGGTTAAAACTATTAGTAAATAGGATTAATTTCATATATCACCCTACTTTCAAGATTAATTTCATAGATACCCAAAAGGCAATTATTGAATGCATAATGTACAATATTTTTAATGCATGTTTGGGTCTATATGAAATTTCCGAGTAAAAATAATAGCATGTTTGTATTTAAAATTTTCTTCTAAATAAAACACTGTATTCTATGCCAATCAATTCTCGTGGTGGGACACCTTTAGAGACTACGGATATAATCGCTAAAGGTCCGCTACACGAAAAGAAAGTCAGTTTCGTGGCCTCGTCTTTGACAAAAATCTTTAGCGACGAGTCGCTAAAGGTCGCTAGACGACTAAACAAGTGCATATAAAATCTTTGAATTTGACTATGACTTATAGCGACGACTTTGCAGTCACAATAAGTGTAGTGACGATCAAGATTTTAGTCACGGTCAAAATTTTATTTCCTGCTAAGGGTAATTTACCCGCTAAACCTATAGTGATGACAAGCGGACGCTATAAGTCGTTGTTATAGGTTTGGGTGACTTAACTTAATTGTTTAAATAGATTTAAATTAAATATAAATAAATTTAAAAATGATTAAAATGAATTGTAAATGATTTAAATTAATTAAATTAATTATAAATGATTAAAAATACTTGAAAATAAATATAATTAATTTAAATTAATTATAAATGATTTAATAATTATTTAAATTAATCTAAAAATTGTTTGCTTTAAACCAGTAATGTAGATGTTGTTATAGATTGATTTATCTTGACCTATTTACTTGGTGTGCACCACTCCAATGAAATTCATCCCCATTGTTGTCGAACGTGACATAGACCCGTCTTTTGGTGGGTCGAACTACACCGGAAAATACTCTTTTCATGGGCTATATAGTCTCATTTACTCATGGAGTCAGAAGTCGTTCTTGGAAAGTATATGGACCGCATTCATTAAACTAACGGTTTTGTTCTTCTTATCATGAGTGTACTCTTGAAAAATCAATAGAAACATGCGTATGAAAGAAAAGTGAATTAATGGGGAGTAATGAAAACTCAATAAATTTTAAATATGATGAATGCTGACGTATCGTGATGAATATTAACGTATCATGATGAATGTTAACTGATGAATATCAACGTATCATGATGAATGCTAACGTATCGTGATGAATGTTAACGGTTAATGTTAACATATTGTTATTTTACATGATGTAGATGGGAATATAAAGATCAAAAATTGTTATTGTGGTTCTTCAGAATGTACAACCAGGCTAATAGTTTAGAAATTTCACTATCGTAAGTTCATAACTGCCTGAAGCAACAATACTAACTGCAAATATGGACCACATTCATAAACTAACGGTTTTGCTTCAGCACATATGCGAAACGACTCTTTACCATCAATTGAGATGATATTGATATACAAGAGATGTTAAACATATCATTCGAGATGGTATTGATATACAAGGGATGTTAAACAGATCAGTCGAGATGATATTGATATACAAGATATGTTAAATAGATCAGTTGAGATGATATTGATATACAAGAGATGTTAAACAGATCGGTCAAGATGATATTGATATACAAGCGATGTTAAACACATCAGTCGAGATGATGTTGATATACAAGAGATGTTAAATAGATCAGTCGAGATGATATTGATATACAAGAGATATTAAACAGATCAGTTGAGATGATATCGATATACACGGGATGTTAAACAAATCGGTCAAGATGATATTGATGTACAAGAGATGGTGAAGAAGCACCGTGAAGTACTTAAGTATGTTATGGATCATAACAAAAGTTGAGTTATCTTTAGGATAACCATCAGTATAGTAGCTTGCAATGATAACATATAAATAGCTTGAACAGTCTCGGTTTACGACCAGATGGTACATGGTTTCTTAGTCCAGTGGATACTAGAAATTGTATGAACCATTACTTGTTATGTATTTCAAGAGATATTGATTCCTATATGTGCTCTCGATACAATCAATATAGCATTGTTCGTTCAAACCAAATCTTAAGTTCAAAATGAAAAGCGCTAACAACGTTCGTTTTGAACGAACATTGTTGTGGTTAAACACCGTTCGACTTAGTTACACTTTTTTGTAACACTCGTAGTATTATTCTAATTAACATAATATTTTTTAGAATATTTTGTAGTTTTTTAATTTATTTATTATATAATTATAACTTTTTGGATGGAAAAAAAATTTGAAAAAACTTGTAACAATGACTTGTGGTCGTTATAAGTGGTTTCGTCATCGTTATAAATTTGGCACTATTTTTTCACGAAAAGTCAAATATGCCAGCCTAAAACTTTTGTTTTCCCGCCTGACCAAGTGACGACATGTCGTTGTTAAAGGTCCCTATGTGGCCGCTATAAGTTTCGGTAAACGACAAGATTGTCGTTGACTTTGATCTAACCTATAGCGACAACATGTAGTCAATGTTTTAAAACCCACGTTGACCCGACCTTTTGAACCAGGACCGGTCAGGAGATCGGGCTGGATGTGGCCGGGTTTTTGTTTATTTGATAAACCCGGCCGAGTCTTGATTTTTTTTCTTCTCTTTTTTTAAACAACAAAAATCTTTTCTTTCCCCTAAAACTAACAAAACTCTTTTGGCATTTCATTTTCACTAAACTCAAAATTTGTGTTAGTTTAAGTTCTATAGTATATTTATATTGACCAACATATTATAATAAGTTTATAGTTAAATGAAAAAGTTAACGTGGTGGTGACTGATATGGTTAAATTTGTTGAAATAACAAATTATAATTATAAACTAATATTGGTATTATATTTGTTTGATTTAAAAAATTCATTAATAAAAATAGGATTCTAAAAAAACTATAGAATCATTTCATTTTTATAAACTTGAATTATAAATCCGTTGTAAACTAGAAATATAAATTGACTGTTTTTTGCAATTTTGTAGTATTGTAGATATGAAATCAATGACAAAAGCCTAACAGAGTAATCTCATTTTTATATGTTCAATTGAATGTAAGATCGAAATTTTACACCACCACCGCCACCACCACAACCCGCCACCACCCTAGCACAACCCACCACCACCACCCGTGCACAACCCATGGTCGGACTCCTCATTGTACGCGGTAGTTTTATTTTGTTTATTTATTTGTGGTGGTTTATGATTTTTAAGGTGGTTTATGATTTTGAATTGATGTTTATGTTTGTGTAGTACCCAGTGTTGTTGTTGTTTACCTCTGTTGCTGGTGCTGCGGTTCCTAACCACCGCCGCTGTTGCTGTTGCTTGACACCACCGTCACCATAGCCAACTAACCAAACCAAGTAAGTGATTTTCTATTGTTAATTTATTTATTTTTTCTAATTTTGTATAATGTTTAAATGTGTGTATTTGTACAACTGATATCAAAGGTTTTTTGGCTCAGCGTTATGTGAGTGGTTCATCAACCTAAAGGTTGTGGGTTCAGGTCTCGTCGTAGACATGTAAGATAATAAGATATAATTTGTGTGATAGGTGGTGTAGGTCATAAAAAGAACAAACAAACAACTGGTCTAAAAAAGTGTTCGAAGAAACCAAAAATGTCAACAATTCGCATAAAAAAAAGTTTAATGAAACCAAAAAAGTTAACAAATTAAATCCTCTTGCTATCCTTAGCAGTATAGAATTGTGTTTTCTCGTTCTATATTTTTTGCGATTATAACTATAAAACATAAAGAGAGAGCTTACAGAGTAACGCCGATGCTAACCAGCGGAGGAAATAAAGTTGCTAAAGACATAATTCGGTATGTCGAACCCACGTATAGAAACCAATTTCGAGAGAATTGATATAAACAAAGGTAGCCTTGCGTTCTTCTTCTTTCATGAAAAAACAAGAAATTCTTTCATTTATCACCTTGAACGATGAAAAAGATAAAGCATCAAACCTTTATATAACAAAATAATGACATCTTTTGAGCATATTTGCTAAACGAAAACTTGAAGTTTTAATTGTATAATCATAATGGACATTAAAGTTGAAGCAAAATTTGGTTGAAATTGAGTAAATTTGTATCCGATTAGTTTTATTATGAAAAAACATGCAAAATGCTCAACTATTTGGAAACTTTTTTTAGTTTTTGAACTTAAATTTGAAATAATAGTACATTTAGAACATATTTTGTTAAATGAAAAACTGAAAGTTTTTTATTGTTTAATCATATAACTCGATTTTGCCATAATAAATCATTCTGATTTGTTAATAGAAGTTAAAGTTGAAGCAAAATTTGGTCGAAATTAAATAAATTTGTATATGATTAGTTTTATTTTAAAGAACGAAGCAAAATGCTCAATTAATTGGAAACTTTTTTATTTTGAACTTAAATGTGAAATAATGTTATATTTTAATTGGTTAATGTAAATCCATTTAAAAAAAATGAGACCTTAAACTTGAACATATGAGTTTAACGGTGAAACTCTTAGTGTTCACAATTTTAATTAGGTTATAAATGTAAGATGATTATTATTATTATTATTATTATTATTATTATTATTATTATTATTATTTAAAAAAAATACATTTCTCATTAATATTATTATTGTTATTATTATTACTACTGCTAAAACAAACTGATCGCCATACCATATGACATATACCCTAGTACTTAGGGGATATAAATATCGAAATGAAGTACCAGTTTTCCAAATTAAACTAATGTTAATATTAAGCCACGTGTATAGACGAGATTATAAACTAGTAAAAGTTATTTAACAATAGCAACAAATTCAAACAAGAAAACATTCAAAATCACACAAAATTTTGTTCTGGCGCTAATTATCTATACCTTTCGAGTCTCAGTCAAGTATTGTTATTCTGAAACTGTAATTTGAATTATATCTACTTAACCAAACCTAACTAGAAAATGGTGTTCAGACAGTAAAGAAAAATGCCTAAAAATCTATAGTATTACAAAGATACAAACACTAATGCTCACATGCACCAAACCATTGCACGCTCGTAAAAAACACATATTCGGAGAACAAATTCAACAGTGATACTGTAAAAACAGGGGAGATGTATCTCAATGAGTCAAGTCTTTCAAAAAAAAAAAAAAAATACAATGCACATACCAAGGAAATAGCAGTGATTACGCATATGGATAAAACTGAGAAAGAAAAGAAAAACATGATTGGTGAGGTTTACTCTGCATGGAGTACGTAGAGGAGATTGGTCATCCTGTTCATTGAAGCCGTGAGCTCTTCGTCTGTTATTCTACTCATGCTTGAATCACACTCTCCCTTAATTGTGAGATTTTATTTTGTATAGGACAAAACGAAGAACATGCAGGATTTATATAGGATGAAATAAGAATTTTGGATTACTGAGGTAGGTAGTCGAACCTTAACAAACTCTCAAAGTTTTGGCTTTATTACCTTTAATTTTGGATTTAAGGTATATTCCAAAATCCAAACTCGAAGTTTTTATTAAGTTATGCCTAGGGCGTAAAGAAGAAACAAAGAGAGAAGAACATTCCTAAGAATTATGGACATGCGCTGGAACCTATTTAAACCAGCCACCCTCCACTCCCAACTGCAAATCACATTTCGCAACCCAAACGCTAACCCGGCCAAACTTACAAGCATGTCCACTGAAGAACCGATCGTTGTGACTATACAGCGATAGAGCCGACCTGCGATGATGCTCCATCACCTCCCACCGTTATCCATTCGAAAGCTAAGAAATCACTTGCGCTTCGAAAACATCCTCCTTATTTGGAGGTAATTTCATTAGATACAACTTTTGTTAAATTCGTTAAAATGCTTTTGTCTTTAATTCGTGGTTTTCATTGTGTTTAGATGATAGCGACAAAATTTGACGAACATCAGCAAGTCGCAAGTTTCCGACTTTCACAGCGACATGTCTAGCGTCTGGACTGTTGCTGAATGTCGCAAGGCTCTTCGCTAAATGATGAAATTACGCTATATTGACCTTAAAGGAACGTAATGGGTCGAGTCAGTATGCGATTGGGAAGTTTATAATTGAAGACAAGCATAAGGACCTGCCTGTCAACTTTAAGAAAATGCTGTTGAATCTGTTGAAGAAGCTAGTTGCTGTACTTGCTAGTGACAAGTTGGTTAAGGTCAAAGCTTCATACAAGCTTCCTTCTAAGATTCTCATTTTCAATTTGTACTTTTTAATATATATGAAGTTAGCAGAAGTAAGTTGAAGCGCAATTGCACAAGTCTTGGTATTAAGGGGTGGGCATATACTCCTAATAAGAATGATTCCCATTCCTCGAATTTTCGGGCCGGTCTAATAAACATAATCCTGCGACCCATACCGAAACGTAGAAACAATTCTGATTGATGAACTTGGACAGCCCAAAACAACCTTAAAAAACATGGTGAAACCTTTGACTATCAAGGCAACATACATATAGGATACTATGAGGTTTCCATTCATACTTTCAAATGGATTCACAAAGTTGGAAGAGCTGATTGCAACAAGATTTTGGCTCAAATATGAAGACAGAGATGGCGATATTATATTGATTTCATGTGACAAAGATGGCTAGTTTTGAACTCACCCCATGGTTACTCATGCTCAAGTGGCTACTATTAAATTTATTGATCATCTCTCTTTACGTACATCTCATGTTTCTCCTATTCCAAAATCACCTTTTATTGCTCTCAAAGATCCAAATTGGAAAGATGCTATGCATGATGAATATAATTCATTAATTAAAAGTGGTACCTAGATTCTTGTGTCGCAACCACTTAATGCTAATAATATTGTCCGCTCTATGTGGTTGTTTCGGCATAAATACCTTACGGATGGGACTTTGAGCCGTTATAAGGCTCAGCTGGTTGCAAATGGGAGTAACCAACAACTCGGGATTGATTGTGATGAGACGTTTAGCCCTTTAGTCAAACCAGCCATTATTCAGATTGTCCTTAGTCTGACTTTGTCCAGAAAATGGCATGTTCATCACCTTGTCGTTAATAATGCATTTCTAAACAAACATGTATCCCGAGACTGTGTATATGAATCAGCCGCCCGGTTTTGTAGATTCGTGGTATCATGATCACTTTTTCCATTTACAGCGCTCATTGTATGGCCTTAAATAGGCACCTAAGGCTTTGTTTCATCGTTTTGCATGTTATGCTGCTCGCATTGGATTTTCATATAGTCGTTGTGATTCTTGTTTATATACAAGAATGGTGCTAAGATTTCATATTTATTGATTATGTGAGGATATAGTACTTACGGCTTCTTCTCCAGCATTGCTTCAACATATCATTTCATCATTACATCAAGAATTTTCCATGAGTGATTTAGGTGCTCTTAATTAATTTTTGGGGATTTTCGTTCGATGTGACACCACTGGAATGTTTCTTTCACAGAAGAAATATGCTTTTTGAGCATGCACACATGCTTAAATGCAACTCTTGTCGGATTCAGGTTGACACGGAGTCTAACCTTTACCCTGAAGATGTTCTTATTTAGAATCCTACTTTGTACCGAAGCTTGGTCGGTGGACTTTAGTACCTTACATTTACTCGTCCTGACATTTCATATATTGTTCAACAGGTATGCTTTTATATGCATTATCGTACAAGAACCACATTTAGCATCTCTCAAACGTATCTTACGACATGTTTGAGAGACTCTGGATCATGGATTATAGTTTATATGCATCTTCTATTGTTGCTTTCACAATGTATGTTGATGCTGATTGGGATGGTTGTCCTATCACACGGCGTTCGACATTTGGTTATTTTGTATTCTTGGGGGCTAATGTACTTTTGTGGTTCTCTAATTATCAGCATATACTCTCTCCTTCTAGTGGTAAAGCAGAGTATCGTGGTGTTACTAACGTAGTTGATGAGACTGCCTATATTTGTAATTTACTTCAGGATCTGCATATGCCTCTATTTTCCACCACCATTGTTTATTATGATAATTTTAGTGCTATGTATCTTACTGCTAACATTATTCAGCATCAACACACTAAACATATAGAGATTGACATTCATTTCCTTAGTGATATGGTTGATATAGGTCAAGTTCGTGTTCTGCATGTGCCGTCTCATTATTAGTATGCGGATTATATATATATATATATATGATGAGTGTGTAAATACTCATCATTTTTGTCTTATTTGAACTGCAAAAACATTTAAAATACTCAGAATTGCCTCAAAATACAGAAAATATCCCTGGATTGTTTTTTATATGTTTCAGATGCAAAATGATTGAAAACAGATGAAAAATGAACAAAGTTTGCATAATTGGCAGATTCAGTCCCTCAACTTTCAAAACTTGACAAAATCAGTCCCTGAGCATTTGTTTTGGAAGAAAAGTCAACCAAAGTCCTTTGAAAGTCAAAAGTTATCAAAGATGGTCCTTGGGTGAAAAGTTTCAAAAGTTTACAAGTTTGGTCCTTGTACTTTCAAGTTTGGCAAGAATGGCCCCTCAAGTTTCAAAAATGGCAAAAATGGTCCCCGGATAATTCATTGTGGAAAATAAAAATTATGGTCCTTTGGAAATTGGAATATGAAAAATACTACCCTTGGATAACTTTGGAACAGTTGTGATGAGTGTGTAAATACTCATCATTTTTGTCACATTTGAACTGCCAAAACATCCAAAAACACCCAATAATGCATCAAAATAGTGAAAATATTTCAAAAGTGTGTTTTATATGTTTCAGATGCAAAAAGATCAAAAACAGATAAAAAAATAATCAAAGTTTGCATAATTGGCAGTTTCAGTCCCTCAACTATCAAGAATTGACAAAACTAGTCCCTAAGCATTTATTTTCAATAAAAAGTCACCAAAGGCCCTTTTGAAATCACAAATAATCATATTTAGTCCTTTGGTGACAAGTTTGCAAAAATTACAATTTTGGTCCCTCTACTTTCAAAATTGGCAGAAACGGCCCTTGAGCAATAATTTTGGATGAAAAAGTCAACATGGGTCCTTGGAGCTCACATAGTACCAATTTTAGTCCCTGGGAGAAAGTTTTGAAGAAATTACACATTTGGTCCCTGAAGTTTCAACAGTTGGCAATTTTAGTCCCTGAAGGACCAAAAGTGAAAAATTACATCTACAAACCTTGTACTATTCACACGTGGCAGGAATCACCCTTGTGAAATACTCATCATTTTTGTCACATTTGAACTGCCAAAACATCCAAAAACACCCAATAATGCATCAAAATAGTGAAAATATTCTAAAAGTGTGTTTTATATGTTTCAGATGCAAAAAGATCAATAACAGATAAAAAAATAATCAAAGTTTGCATAATTGGCAGTTTCAGTCCCTCAACTATCAAGAATTGACAAAACTAGTCCCTAAGCATTTATTTTCAATAAAAAGTCACCAAAGGCCCTTTTAAAATCACAAATAATCATATTTAGTCCTTTGATGGCAAGTTTGCAAAAATTATAATTTTGGTCCCTCTACTTTCAAAATTGGCAGAAACGGCCCTTGAGCAATAATTTTGGATGAAAAAGTCAACATGGGTCCTTGGAGTTCACAAAGTACCAATTTTAGTCCCTGGGAGAAAGTTTTGAAGAAATTACACATTTGGTCCCTGAAGTTTCAACAGTTGGCAATTTTAGTCCCTGAAGGACCAAAAGTGAAAAATTACATCTACAAACCTTGTACTATTCACACGTGGCAGGAATCACCCTTGTGACTACTTTGGGAAATTTACAATTCAGGTCCTCCAATTTTTCAGAAATTACAACATTGGTCCTTGTGTTATCTATAAACCAAACGGGTACCCTTTATTAATAAACCCAAAACCAAAACACAACCCACCCTTTTTATTAATCCAGGCCCATCCAACACAAGCCCAAAACCCACATTAATAATACCAGGGTCAACCTTCGGTCAAACCCACTCACCTCTTCACCCTTTCCCTCCCTCACTCACCGAACCAAAACCACCATCACCTCCATTACCACCTGGTATTTTCCACTTGCCCACCACTCTCACCCATCACCTCCACCACCCCTACCCTACCCTATAAACCCTACCTTTTCCCTCTGCTACAAGTAAATAGGCCAAATTGCATAAACCCAATGTTCCCGCCAAAATACCAATCAATGGCCAAGATCAATTCCAAGCCATCCAATGGCCCAAAATGAAGTGGGAAAGACAGAGAAACTCACCTCAATCCTTATAAGTCAAGAAAATGAGGGAGAGAAGCTCAGTTAGTAGTTAGTGTAGTTTTAGCTTATTTTTATTCATGTCGAATTAATGTACCTTTAAATTCCTAGTCATAATTTCAGCTTGTAATCAAAGTTCTCAGCTTAATTGTAGTATTCAACAAGTTTTTAGCAATCAATTTTAAGTTTCTTTTGTATTAATTCAAATTTGGCAATTTACCTTAAAATGCTCATTATGGTGCTAGCTTGTTAAAAAGCTCCTGTTTACTGTCCAACAAGCTCACCTAAGCTTCTTATTGAGTTTTACATAGGTTCCAGTAGCTTTTGTTGATATTTGCATGTTTAACTGTGTAATTTGACTCATATTGCTCAGTAGTGATTCTTAGGTATAAGCTGTTAGTGATTGTGATTTTGTGCTTAAATAAGTCTACACCATCATACTACAACCCTTTGTACTGGTATTATAACCTAAATCAAGCATTTGCTTTGAAAAATCATGAAATCAGTTGTTAATAGGGGTGTTTGGTTCAGGGGTGTTCATTGCATTTGATTGTGTTTCAGTGGTAATGCATAGTCACAACATGTTGCATTAGGTCTATTTAGGTTATCCAAATCATAAAAGCTAGTACTCTTTGAGTGAAAAGTCAAAATCACTCGCAAATCTCATTTGTGAGTTAATTGTTAAGTTTTAGGGTTTTAGATCTCACCTAATCATTGCCTAAGTAGTTCACCTGCCAAAATACCAATCAATGGCCAAGATCAATTCCAAGCCATCCAATGGCCCAAAATGAAGTGGGAAAGACAGAGAAACTCACCTCAATCCTTATAATTCAAGAAAATGAGGGAGAGAAGCTCGGTGAGTAGTTAGTGTAGTTTTAGCTTATTTTTATTCATGTCGAATTAATGTACCTTTAAATTCCTAGTCATAATTTCAGCTTGTAATCAAAGTTCTCAGCTTAATTGTAGTATTCAACAAGTTTTTAGCAATCAATTTTAAGTTTCTTTTGTTTTAATTCAAATTTGGCAATTTACCTTGAAATGCTCATTATGGTGCTAGCTTGTTATTGAGTTTTACATAGGTTCCAGTAGTCTCAAGCAAGTTTTATTCAAAATATCAAAAAATACTCAAAAATATAAAAGAAATACTTGAAAAATTAAAAAAAAAATACAAAAAGAAGAAGAAATCATTGTAGAAGATTGAAGAAGCTGGATGAAATGGTTTAGAGCTTCATGGGAAGCAATAGGGTAGTTTAGAAATTGATTTGGAGTGTTACACAGTTGCTTTTATTTTGTAAGTCTCATTTTCCTATTCTTGTATTCTACTGTAACATTGCATAACTTCTGTTTATTTATGCTTCTTAGTGATATTTGATGTGCTTTTTATTATTATCTGGTAGTCTTGATAGCTTTTGTTGATATTTGCATGTTTAACTGTGTAATTTGACTCATATTGCTCAGTAGTGATTCTTAGGTATAAGCTGTTAGTGATTGTGATTTTGTGCTTAAATAAGTCTACACCATCATACTACAACGCTTTGTACTGGTATTATAACCTAAATCAAGCATTTGCTTTGAAAAATCATGAAATCAGTTGTTAATAGGGGTGTTTGGTTCAGGGGTGTTCATTGCATTTGATTGTGTTTCAGTGGTAATGCATAGTCACAACATGTTGCATTAGGTCTATTTAGGTTATCCAAATCATAAAAGCTAGTACTCTTTCAGTGAAAAGTCAAAATCACTCACAAATCTCATTTGTGAGTTAACTGTTAAGTTTTAGGGTTCTAGATCTCACCTAATCATTGCATAAGTAGTTGTTATAGCATAATCTAGTCTCATTTTAGCATTAAACATCATAATTAGTCATTAGGATCAGACCAAAGTTCACCAAAGTCAAAAATTTCATGTTTCTCAAAAAGTCAAAATTGTCGCAATTTTTTTTTTTTTTGAATAAACTAGTTGATTTTCTCTAGGACTTAATATTAGGTTTTAGGACTTGTGCTTTTTGTGCATTAATATTTTGTTGCTCATCTTCATTAGGATATTTTTATTTATATTTTTAGCTTATCTAAACTGCTTATTTTTAGCTTTCTTTTAGCCCATTTTCTGAAAACTCCCCTGTGCACAACTTTACACCCAACTTCACAAGCTTCCATAGAGCTTATCAGTGGGCCCCACAGCCTCCCCCTTGGCTTTTTGAACTCACAAGCTGGCCACCTTTCTAGTTCTACTAAGCTTTTGAGCTTAAACACCCTTGTGGGCCCACTAGACAGCTACAAAAGTTGTCCAATTTTCTGTGTGAAATCAAGGAATCCAAGTGCTTATTTTGGCTTATTGGCTTATTCAGTGGTACCATTTTGTTGTTTTGGCTTCATATCAGTCCATCTCACTTGTGTGCACCATAATCCACCTCTGTGGGCCCCACAGAGGCTCATTTCCATCAAAAGTCAAACANAATTAAGGAATCCAAGTGCTTATTTTGGCTTATTGGCTTATTCAGTGGTACCATTTTGTTGTTTTGGCTTCATATCAGTCCATCTCACTTGTGTGCACCATAATCCACCTCTGTGGGCCCCACAGAGGCTCATTTCCATCAAAAGTCAAACATAAGTCAACTGTTAAGCATTTATGTGTCCATTTTGCTTATTTTTAAGCTAGAAAAAAGTTGTCTTCACAAAAGTTTCTTATTTTTAGTAGTTAAATAGATTTCCAAAAGAAAAACCAGAAAAATCCAAAATAAATTTAAGTGATAACTTCTATTTAATATTATTTATCATTTTAATTTTCCTTTTTAGCTTTTTATTAAGAAATTTTCATTTTTATATTTTTAATAATTTCTTGACATCTTTTAGTATTTGTAATAATTTTCTTAGATTTTTATCTTTTCATTTAGTATTTATAATAATTAATATTAGTTAAATTAGTTTTAATTGAAAAACCAAAAATAAAATCCTCTACTGTTTATTTTTAATCACTAGTATCTTTTTATAATTTTTCTAGTTCTTATCAATTATAAAGTATTTTTAGAAATTAGTTTCAGAGTTTTTACTGTTCATTTACTGTTATTATCATTTAAATTAGTTTAAATTGTTTTTAATTAGTAATTAAGTAAATAATTAATAAAATAGTGTAATAGTAGTTTTTATAAAATTTTTATAATTTTTTAAGGTTCCTGTATTAGTTAATTATTTTTATAAAATATTTCCTAATTTTCTAAATCAGTTTAATATTATTAGTAATTTAAATTAGTTTACTTAGTTTAATTAATATAACTAGTAATTAATTAATATTAAATTCAGAAAAAGACAAAAAGATATATTTTTAATTTTATATTATTTTTAAGTTATTTTAGAGTTTTTAAAAATCAATTTTCATTTTCTTAGCTTTATTTAATGTTATATTGTATTTAGTTTAAGTTAAATATTAATAATAAGTAATTAAATAGTTTTAGTTAATATTAAATAATAAAATAATCAAAAAAATATTTTTCTTTTTTTTATAAAATTTTCTTTTTATATTAAGTTTGTAAAAAAAGTCATTTTCACCCCCTGTAGTTTGTTTTTGTGTAATTTCCACTTTTTCAGCACGCATTTGCATTTTAGGTTTATCTGATTTCCTGTAATTGTTAATATTGTTTCATTATCTTAATTCCAAGCAATCAGTAGTGTAAAATCAAATCCAAATCATTATCTGGTTACTATTCCCAAATCACTCATTCCCAGAACGTTTCCAAAATACAATTTCAACCTCGTTGGGACTTAACGACCCGTGAGTACACTGTGCTTTCAACGGATCATAAATTGATCTCTCCTCTCTCAGATTTGACTTGTTGACCATACCTGGTTGACTGGTTAGTTTGGGAGGAGTCAAGTTGGCAGAACCTAACCCTAATTTCCAGAAATTACACTTTTGGTCCCTATGGTTTTCACTACTATCTAACAAACGGACCCTTTTATTTCTATCTTAACCCAATGATTCGTTGTGCTTTTGTGTCAAAACGATATCTCAAATATGCCAACAAAGTGAGGTCAATGTTATCGTGAGGACAACAAGACGTGGAGAAATACAAGTAAACCCTTCGTGAAAAGGATTACCTCGTAAACTCGTGCAATGTGATATTTTTAAGACCGGGAAAGTGATTTCCCGGGTCGTACCCCAACGAGGTGTGAATGGAAAGCTTCGAGGAAAGATCGAGATTAAAATCTTGTATGTTTGGTTGTGAAAGATTGTTTGGTTTTGTTTGTACGTTAAATAGACTAAAATGAAAAATTAACAAACGTAAATGAAAATAAATCAACCTAAAGGGAACAAAAGGCAATTGGCAAACTAGGGAAATCCTAAAACACTACGGGAATCAAAATTAGGTATCGGGAATCTTAAAACACAATTTAACAAATAAACGTGACGTTTATTTAGGATAAACGTCAACGCACAAATAAAAACGTGAAATTCAAGCTACGCAAGTCCTACAGGCCTACAAACAATTTTCTAACGCACTAAAAGACAAAAGAAAATTTTGGAAAAAAAAAGAAAATTAATTATTTGACAAAGATCCTATTTAATATGAATTAAATACTATTTTAACCAAACAAAATCAAAATAAATACCAAAACTATTTAAATAAATCTAAGCTTTTTCTGGAAAATCAAATAGGTTCAAACAATTCTAATAAAACTAAAAACTTTGGAAAAGGTGGTTTCAATAAGTTGTAATAAGCAGTTTCGAGTAAATAAGCACAAAACAAACTAAACCTATATAAAAGAATAACTATGCATGTTACAACTGAAAAACTCCCAAGGGCAGTTGGTGTTTGTGTGTTGTGTTGTGTTTGTGAGCAAGAGGTCAGAGGTTCGACCCCCACCTTTTGCAATTTTTCTCAAACATTTTTTTTTAAAATTTTTCTTTTTGCAAATGATTTTAACAACAACAATAACTAACTTTTGCAAAGAAACTTTTTCTGAAAACACTTTAACAAAGCCTATGCAAGCTAGAAAATCACACAGTAAGATTTTTTTTTTTTTTTTTTTTTTTTTGGCTAAAAGGAGTTTTTATGAAATAAGCAGCTAACCAACCCCATAATAAGCCAAACCAAATAAGCTAATAAGCAAACTAGAAACAAACACACATAAACTAACAACTACAACAACAACCAATAAGTAGGATCAAACATTGAATAAAAACAAACAAGCTAGCTTATACTGAGTTCAGCAGCAACAGTTGCCAAGGGGTAACTTTAGGGGCTCAAATAAGCAATCAAATAAGTACAAAAGAGAAAAATAAAAGCACATATACTAAGACAACCTAAGAAGCTTCCTAAAGCAACAAAGATCAGGGATTTTGGTCAAAGATTGATCAAGCTATGGGCCTAGGAAAAACGGGTCAAAACTGGGTAAAGGATGGAGCAGGGCAGCAGATGGTCAAACAGTCCATTTTGAGGCCAAATTCAAGGGACCAAATAATTTCCAAATTCAATTTTTCTTTTTGATTATGAAAGTTGAGCAACCAAAGATTACAAAACAGCAAGAATTATCTGAATTCAATCCTTAATGAACCTTGTGCAAGCTTCAAGAAATTGTCCCATTTTCTCAGAGTGCAATTTTGACTTATCAAGATTTTTGTTCAAGTTGACTTATGTGAATTTGAACTGAGTTTAATTGATTACTTGATGTTTATCACCCCTGAATTAACCTAAATCAAGCAAGCTACACTATTTTTGGAGCCAATTTGAGCTTATGCCCTTCTAACTCATTAACATTAAACTGTCACAAAGATTTAAAAGAGACTTTTGACTTTTTGAAAACAAGTGGCCAATAACTTGGTCAATATGGACTGAATTGAGGTTAAGAACAATAAACCAAGTAAGCTTAGGCCAAGAATTCAACAACAACTCAGCTTAGCAGCTTATACCAAACACTACTTAAAAACGGATTTTTGCAATTTGAAGAAGCAATTTAAGAAACTAAGCCATGAGACTTCTATATAACTTATACTAGACTAAAATTAGCATAAACAAACAGAAACCAACAATAATTAGCAATTACAACTAGACAGAACAGATTATGCAATGAAAATAGAAAAATGATCTTACAAGAAGTCCAAAGCACAACACTGATGTGAACCAGAACTCATAACCATCCTATTGCTCCCATGAGCTCTATACCAATTCACATCCATAGCTTGCTGCTTCAGTACTCAGAACCACCATTTTTTTATTTTCTTTTGATTTTTCTTGTTTTTTTTTTAATTTTTTTTTCTTTTCTGAATTCTTGGTTTCCAAAACCTCAAATAACCTTTTAGTAACTCATGTAAGCTACTGATATCATAATTAAACAAGGAATGAAGGAAATAACAACAACTTGCAAAATTTAAGATTTGAGTAAAAAAACTGAAATTTCTTGAAGCCAAATATCACTTGGATTAATTGAAGAAAACTGAATTACAAAGAAACTTAAAACTTAATAAAAGAAAGATACAAGATAAGATGCCTTAGAAGGCTACAATGAGCTCCTATTTATACTAAACTAGAATTAGGGCTTCCTTGCTTGTCTGTGCTTTCTTTCAGTGTGTAAACATCACAAAAGTCATCCTTGTGCTTTCTTGGAGAGATCCCAGTCGTTGGATTAAAGTTTCCATGATCCTAGCCCTAGATTCAAAATTGGCGGGAAAATTGTTATGTGAAGAATTGGATTGCCAGCGTGTAAATGGGTGGTTAGGTACGGGTTTGTGAGGTTAGTGGGATGGGGGAGTGTGATTGGGAAGCTTTTGAGGTGGAGGGTGGAGTGTAGCAGAGGTTGGTCGGGTGTGGTGATGGAGGTCTGGTGGTTAAACGGGGAAGGGGGAAAAGTGGTGTATGTTTGACTTTGTTGTTGACCGAGGATTATAAAAAAACGGGGGTGGGCTGGCGGTGTTTGGGCCTTAGGTTTAGTTTGGGCTTTTGGGTTTGTAGTGGTGGGTTTTTAGGATTAGTAGTGATTTAGTGGTTAGGGCCCAAGGACTAATAGTGTAGTTTCTGATTTTTCAAGGGGCCAAAACTGCCAATCTTTCAAACTTCTACCAAGGATCAAATTTTCCAACCATTGATTTCCCGGGGTCCTTTGTTGATATTTTCTTCAATTTAATTAACCAAGGACCATTTTTGCCAATTTCACAAACTTGAGGGACTGAACTTATAAATTTCTGAAAATGCAATCCAAGGATCAAACTTGTAATTTTAGGATTGTTGGAGGACTTTTGTTGACTTTCTTTTCACAAATTCTCACCAAGGACCATTTCTGTCATTCTCTGAAAGTGCAGGGACCAATCTTGCCAAATGTGAACTCCAGGGACCAAACTTGTAAATTTTTGAAAGCTTTTTTCCCAAAGATCATTATTTGGTATCTTTTGATTTTTAAGAACTTGGTTTGACTTTTCTTTCAAAATAAATTCTTAGGGACTAATTTTGTCAAGTTTTGAAAGTTGGGGGACTGAAACTGCCAATTATGCAAATTTTGTTCGGTTTTCATTTTTGCATCTAAAACATATAAAACGCGATATTTGGGATATTTTCTGTATTTTGATGCATTTCTGAGTGTTTTTAAATGTTTTTGCAGTTTAGATTGACCAAAAATGATGAGTATTTGCACACTCATCACCCAACACCAACCAACCCACTAATAAATAAAACCCACTACCCCTTATATCTATTTTGGCCTGGTCCAACCCTAAAACAAAACACAACCCTTTCACCCTTTGGCCCAAAACCTCCCAAGCCCAGCAATCCCAATCCAACCCTTACTAATAAAACCGGGGTTTGACCCGGTCAAACCCACTCACCTCTTCACCCTTTCCCTCCTTCATCACTGCAACCACAAAACCAGTGGTTTTGCCCCCCCCCCCAACTTGGCATGCAATACCACTGCCACACCATCCACCACCTCCCTTATTCCTTTCAAACACCTCAGTCCAAAACCCACCTCCCCCTGCCATTATTTAATTTCCAATTGCACCTTACACCTTTTGGCGCCAAAAATCATTTGAACGGCCAAGATCAAAAGAAGCCATCCAATGGTCTATATTGAAGTGGGAAAGACAGAGAATACCACCTTGGTCCTTATAAGTCAAGAAAAAGAGAAAGAAGCTTAGTTAGTAGCTAGAAGTAGTTTAGTTTTAGCTTAGTAATGTCGACTAGTTAATTTCCTTAATTTTAGTGTAATATTCAGCTTAAAAGTATTGTAATAAGTTTTTTCAGTGTATTTTAAACCTAATGCAAGCATCGATTTCAGTTTTTAAACCAATTCAGTTTATGCTTTATTTACTTGAAAATCTCAATTTAGCTTTAAAGTGTTAGAAGTTGTTGTTTAATGGTTCTTTAAGCTCACAATAAGTCACTTACAAGCTTTTATAAGCCTGATAAGTATTTCATCAAGTTTTTATTCAGTTTATCAAAAATCTCAAAAATAGTTGAAAAATAGGAAATAAATCAAAATCATTGGAGAAGAAGGGTGAACAGCGGAACATGGTTAAACATGGATGGACCTTGGTTTTAGTACCTCAGGGGAGGTGTTAGGATAATTCTTGTTCCTTGGTTCTCAGATTCTCAGCTTGGTTCAATTGTAAGCTAAATCTCACATTTTTTGCATTTTTACTGTAGAAGTGCTCATAATTGCTTATCCTTGTTTCTTAGTGCTTATTTGGTGTTTGTTAGTTATACTATTGCTTAAAATCTATTGCTTATTCATCAGTTTCCATAGTTGCTCATTTGTCTCATTTTTATGTCAAATTCTCATCTCAGTGATTCATTTGTTCTGTTGTTATTTATGGTATTTTTGTGTTTAAATGGTTCTATTCCATTATGATATTTTGGTATATGTGAAAACATATACCTTTTCTCGACCATATTACGGACCAAAATGACCAAAAACCCGACCATAAATGCCAAAAATACGTTGTTTTGTGTTTTTGAATGTGCAGGGATGGATATTGTAAAATTGCACGAAATCGAGCCAAAAACGACAACACGGGCATGGGATTTGGAAAGAGCGTTTAAAGCCGAAGCCGGGGAAGGATTTTACGAGTTTGGATCACCATTATGCTCAAAGTGTCATAATCTACCTTGAAGAATCACTACTTGGCAAGATTAGCCCTTGGATATATTTTTCAAAGTTTGCAAATATGGCCCTTGAAGTTTACAATTTTACAACTTTTGGTCCTTGTGAAATTCTTAAATCTAAACTCCTAATCCTAAACTCTAAAATTCAATTACCTGGTCCAAAAAGCCAAATCCATTTAACCCAACATCTTTTATAAAAACCCAAAGCCCAAAAATAAATAACCCGACCCACACCCTTTGGTCAAAACCACCTCAAATCATTCAAAAAGTAATAAAAAAATTAAAAAAAAACACTCCCGCCCCCTTTTTACCCTGAACCCAGAACCCCCAAACCTCATGAACCCTAATTTTTTACCAATCACAAAATTACCACACCCCAATCCAATTAACCAATAATCAGCCAATCATAGAGCTTCTAGAAGTCTTCTCACATGCACAGGAGCGTGTCAGAAGGAGTGTAAGAGCATGAGTGGATCACATACGACACATGGCAGTGCACTATTGGTTGAGCCACATAATTCTTTCATTGGATTCTATTGATAGATACTCTGACAAGGACAGAGAAAGGAGCACATTCACGGATTGCCAACCTGTCAATTTGGAGAGCTCTCATTGGTCTTCCCACGTCATAATTTTGATCCAATGGTCTGGATGGATTGAAAGAAACACAGATGGATTGAAGGGTCCTGATTAAAGTTTCCAGAGGCTTCTGATATTTTCTCACCCCTCACTCTCATTTCTGCTATAAATAGTCTTCATTTTCACCTATTTTTAGTGTGTAGAAATTAGTACTGTTATGCTGTTAAAATAGTGTTAGGATTAATGATAGCTTTAATTTCCTTGTAAACTCAGTTTTCATATTGTAATTTTAGCTCAAATCAATAAAAGTTTTAGTTTACTTTCATTTTAAATCTGTTTTGTGCAATTGCTACTGTTTCATTTAGTGATTAAATAATCTCACAAGCTGCTTTCATTCTCTTATAAGCTCTTCTTTAGGATCCTTAAAGTTTTCTGTTAATGTCATTTCATTCTCATCAACAATTTTATAAAAATCAATTAAAAAAATCAAAAAAATAAAAAAAATGTTAAAATCAGCTTACATATAAGCTGATTTACTTCACAACAAGGTTTTGTAAGCTTAGTAGCTTTAGAGAGATTGTTTAGAAGATATTTCAGTTCATTACATTCCAAGTTCCTGGTGGTCAACGTAAGTCAACTGAATTTGATCCATGGTGAAATCTGGTTTGGAGTGATAGTTCAAAAGAGAAATGGAAGCTCTTGGCCTGTCTAAAGACAGGCAAGCTTAGTGAACTCCCTCAATTAGTGCTGAGGGAGAGTTGCTTTGTAAGTCTTTTCTAAATTTACTGTTCCACTAAACATTTATAGTATAAATCTGCTATTGTTAGTTTAGTTACTGTTTGATTGAGATTGTATGTTGTTATTCAGTCAGTGTTAGTGTTATTTGAGATTAATTGATCATTTGTGTACCGCTTTGATTAAATCTGTGTGAAATTAGGTTGCAGCTTTGATAGATCTGAGTGATATTGTTCTGTAGTGGATTTTTGCTGTTGTTAGATGTTGATTTAAGCTCTATTCTAGTTCTGTGATTCAGTGTGTTAATGGATTAGGTGATTTGAAGCATTGAATTTCAGTTTATAGTGTGATTGCATAGATCAAGATGTGTTTGGAACTGCTTAGATGGTGATAGGAATGTGATTCTTATATGTAGCTGTGAATTGTTGTTGTTTTCTGTTTCATTGATCCCTATTAGTGATTTCTCAGTTAGGTTCTTATAGTGAGTTGAGATTAATAGCCGGAATTAGTGTGTTGTAGTGTAATCTGTAGTTTATAGGGGTGTTTGGTTCTGCTTTGATCTGTGTGTTCTTGTAGTAGTTAAGCTGTTTTCTTTTCATATTTAGCTTGCATTAGTGTTAGTTAGAGCATTTAGGATATAAAATTTGGTATTCAAATATCAAAAGTCAATATAGCATAAAATCCTTAACTACTAATGTTATTTGATATATGAGGTTGCTGAATCTGTTGAATTGATGCCATTGATGCTTGTATTTGAACTTCCAATGTTTAAACATGTTCCATTTACACCTAGTGATAGATTCAGAGCATTAAAATTCGGATTGGTCAAAATATATGTGCAAGTTAAAAAGTCAGATTAGTATAGTTGTTGCAGCTTGGTAGTTTCTTCTAGCACCTGTATTAGACTTAAATTGGAGGTCAATTAGTGTTCAAGCCATAGGGCTTTTGTGATTTTAAGACTCTCAGCTTGGTAGTTGTGCTTTTGTCCCCATTGCATGTCACTTTACTGCTTATTTGTACTACTTATTTAGGCCTACAAGTTAGTAGTTTCATAATTGTTTGCTGATTTTCCTTGTTTCATGCATTTGGTTTATTTGTCTTGTGAACTCTGATTACATGCTTGTTTTGAGTTAGTTTGAGTTTATTTTAGCTTCTCTATCAGTCCTGTGCCTTTTGGTTGTGTGCGTGTTTTTTTTTTTTTTTTTTTTTTTTCTTAATAACCATGGTTTCTGACCTTTTAGCCGACTAATCCACGGGGTTTGAACCACGGCCAAACAGACTCAAACCAGGTGAAGTTTTGTGCTTATTTGCTCATGATTAGTGCTTATTCGACTTGCTTTTGCCCTCATTTGCTTGTTACTGAATGAATCATGGTCCAATTTGAGTTCTTAGTTGCTTAATATAGTCAATTGAATCTTCTGAATCAATTTCTCAAAGTTTGGGTCAAGTGCTTATTAATAAGCACTTGACATAAGCAGTTTTTAAGCCAATAAGCACTTCTGTGCTTATTTTTCAAAAAGTTTTTCTTACAGTAACTTTAGAAAATTATTTTAGATTTTCTGTAAAAATTTCAGAATTTTCTGAGTAGTTTTGCTATTTTTCTCATTAAATTTTAGTTTTAATGCAATTTTAAATAATTTTTAATAAATAAAAAAATCAAATAAAAGTCAGAAAATGCCAATAAAAATTCCAAAAATAGTTTATAAAATTCTTTTTAGATATTTAGATTTTTCAGAATTGATTTTGAATTTTTCACATTAATTTCTCATTTTCTTTTATTTTTAATCACTTTTAATAAATCAAAAATAGTTTTTAGTTCATAGAAAATAAATAAAAAAGTCAAGAAAATATTTTTCTTTTTCCCAAAATTTTCTTTTATCATTTTTAAGATTTAGAAATTTCATTTGAGCCCGTAGGTTTAGTATAGCTTAGCATTCGCATTTTAATTAGTTAAGTATACGTTATTTTTAGTTTACGTTTACGATTTTGATACTTATGCTTTACGTTTACGATTTTGATACTTATGCTTTATGTGTTTGTACAATTTGCATGATTATCCCGATTCCATTCACCTTCACACGGACACGACCCGGGTTTTGCTTATTCGTTGAGCAATACTTGGTTTATAAATATATAATTGATATACACACGATCAATTTTTGACGCCGCTGCCGGGGAAGGTTGAAGTGAATTTGGTTTTCGTTTTTGAAAAATCGTTGTTTTGAAAAAACCTTCCTCTTATTTTCTTATATAAATGTAAAAATCAAAAATATTAAATACTTTTCCTAAAGTGTTTGCAAAATACCAAAAATATAATAAATCATCCTCACTCTACCTCTACAGAGTGTTGTAAACCAAATAAGTTCGAACGCAAAAAGAGATTGTGAAATTAGTCGATATCGGATTACTTTAATTCTACAACCAACTCCCTCGTTGTGAGTAGTTTTAAGAGAAACGGTTTCGATTAACGAATCGATCATAAAAAAAATAACAAAACAAAAGAAAAAGAACAAAAATATTGTGATTTCAAAGTTTTCTTTTATATAAAAACCAAAAATATTTGCTTTTTCAAATTTATTTTTCTTTTTCTTTTTCTTTTTAAATTTGTTTTTTCTTTGATGTATGAACACTCGTTCTTCATCAAACGATATTCTTTCACCTTTTTCGGGCCCCGAACGGATTATTTGACATAATCATCGGGTTGATTTTTTGAGTTTGAATAATTTCGACGACATTAACACGAATCGTGTTCATTTCTCAACCATTGAGGAAATGAACAATAACGGTCAAAATGTTGAACACCCGCCGGTGGGTGGTGCACAACAAAATGGGGCTCCCAACGGAGGACCCCAACCGTTTTATGATTTGCGTCCGATGGAGGAACAACTCCAATCACCATTCAATGGTGTGAGGAGGGCCATCGTGATACCCGACATCCAAGCAAATCAATTTGAGATTAATCACGGATTACTCAATCTCATTACGAGTATATCCTATCACGGTTTTGAGCACGAAGATCCTTATGTGCACATAAGGAACTTCACCGACATTGCTGAAACAATTAAGATCAACCAAGTTCCATATGATGTGGTTAAGTTGAAATTGTTTCCTTTTTCCCTCAAGGGGGCAGCCCGGACTTGGCTGGAAAAGGAACCACCGAACTCAATTCACACTTGGGGTGATCTAGCAAACAAATTCATCAATCATTTATATCCTCCTTCTAAAACTTCTAATCTCCGAACTCAAATCTTCCGATTCCAACAAGCTTTTGATGAATCGTTCAGCGAAGCTTGGGATCGTTTCAAAGATTTGTTGGAAAAGTGTCCTAATCATGGTTTTTCAGACTTGCATCAGATTGATACGTTTTGTAATGGTTTAAATCCCAATGATCAAGATTCTCTCAATTCTGCTGCGGGTGGAAATTTGTTGTCTCGAAACACTCGCGAAGCTTTCACAATCATCGAAAATAAAGCTCGAGTTAGGACTTCAAGATGCAATACCCAAGTTTCGAGTACTAATAGTAAAGCTAATGACGAAGTGATGAATGTTCTTACAACTCTTACAAAACAAATTAGTCTTCTCGTCAAAGATAAAGAAAAACCTTCTCAAACCGTCAATGTTGTGAATCAAAGTTGTGAAACATGTGGTGGTCCACATCCGTATTTTGAGTGTCCGGCAACCGGTGCCTTTGCTCACGAGAGCGTGTATGCTACAAACATGGGTGGTAACGGTTACCAACCCCAAGGAGATCGAAATCTCCTTAGCTACCGTTCCAACAATGTAGCCTCTCGCAAATTCCCGTACGATCAGTAAATAATAAATATGAATAAATGGATATTGCATTATTTAAATACCGTTTTTACGAGTGACAAAACTTTTTTTGTTATGCATAACGTATTATGTGAATCACTATGACATTTGTGAATGACCATTTGCCTAGGAACGATGCTTACACACGAATCTTGATAGTCTAATGTCGCGAATATATTTTTAAAACGTTTATATTTTATATATATACGTTTCGTTTATTTAACATACACTATTTATATAAATCCCGAGCCTACGAAAATTTCCGAGATTGATCAATAATATTATTGGACCGAGACCCGACTCACGAAGTTTACTATGTGGGCCCCCGTGACCCATTGGGCCACGTATGACCAAAACTGCACCAAATGGACTAGTACTAAATCTTTTTTTCCCTTTCTTTTGTTGTTTGGGCCGAAACACAACCAGCAGCCCAACAAGCCAAATGGCCCATCGCCCATCTTTCAATTTTCTTTTCTTTTCTTTGGTTCCAGTCGCGACCAGCCTCACAAACACCCTCGTTTTCTCACGAATTCGACATACAACCTACTGATTTTATTTCACCATTTGATTGACGACTTGGCATAGTATCAGGAATGACAAATTTTGTTAAAAACCTTACACGTTCACTGCCTAAAAACCGAGCAAAGTAAACCATGAAAACCACTTTAAGAAATATTGTAAAAACGTGTCAAAACTTTCCTAAGCACCTCCCATGCTCCCCAATGCCTACGAAACAAATATTACACGTCTTATAAACTGTCAGAATTNTACTGATTTTATTTCACCATTTGATTGACGACTTGGCATAGTATCAGGAATGACAAATTTTGTTAAAAACCTTACACGTTCACTGCCTAAAAACCGAGCAAAGTAAACCATGAAAACCACTTTAAGAAATATTGTAAAAACGTGTCAAAACTTTCCTAAGCACCTCCCATGCTCCCCAATGCCTACGAAACAAATATTACACGTCTTATAAACTGTCAGAATTGTCAGAGAATGTCAGAAAACGACTGACACATTCCTTGGTCATGTAATGTGTCGATTGGACGAAATTGGAGGTGGCATGCATTTGTATGAATCAAACACTCAACCTTTTGTAAACCATACCCTGTATTCTCACTTAGACTCCCTATATAATAAACCTTGTGATCTCAGATTGATTCACACACTCAAAAACGAACCATATTTTATTTTACGTAAAGATTTCAAGTTGACTTGGGACAAACGAATCGTCTAGTTCTCAAAGGTTAGAATCACGTTCAAGTACCAAGCTTTGCTCATCTTAGATCCTTGGTGGGTCGTGTATCGAGCTACAATCACCATTTTTCCCCAGCTCGACCTCTACAACAAATTACAACCCACCTTTTTGAGGTGTCGTAAGCCATTTCTCTTTTTTTTTAAGACTATTATTTATTTCGTTATACACAAACATAACACATACATTTTATTCGACATTCTAGTAATTCAACACGTTAACAAACGAGTTACATAAAGTTTCGAACTAAATAATGATGTTTAACCAAATAATTCGACACGTTTACAAGACAACTTGACCCATTCGAATTTTGGTAAAAGACTTAGAGTATTTTGAGACTAGTAACAATTTTTCAGAAACGACTTGGAATGTTTACTTTGGCCATGTTACTTCAAATCTAGACACATGACATATTATTTTTATGATTCGTCCTCATTATTGACTTGGCTAACTAACGAGGTACACATTTAGTTCAACTTCATAAGCTTTTATAAGTCGATTTCAAGAGCCATTTTGTTGGTACAAAATCTGTTTCTTTAAAAACCTTAATAAATAACTTTGGACCTAAAAGCCCAATAAGCTGTTTTTAAGCTTATTGGATAAACTGGTCAAACAAGCTGTTTTGAAATGTTATTAGGACCTTAGGACAAGCCCATGACCAGGCCCAAACCTTTTGAAAGCCCAACGGATCTAAATTTGTTAATGGGCCTTAGTTTAGTCTCGTTAAGGCCCATTAAGTGAAAAATAGAGATTTTAAGCTAATAAGCAGTTAGAATAAGCTATTTTAAATATTCTGAGCATATTGAAATAATAAAAATGATAAGTTTTGAGTATGGTAACTTTTGGACTAAATTGCAAAATTTTATAAATGAGGGACTAAAAGTGTAAACTTTGGAAACTTATGGTCAAAACTGTAAATCTGATTTTCTGAGGTTAGAAACAGTAAATATTGAAACTTGGAGTTATTAAATGTAAATATTGATACTTTTTGGATTTAATTTGTAAAAATCATTAACTTTGGACTAACGGTGTAAAGTTTGACCGTTAGGATTAAAAATGTGATTTTGGCGAAACTTAAAGAATTTTTCCGTAATATTATTTTATAAAAATAATATTAATGTTTTATATTTAAATATAAGTGTATTTGATGTAAAAGCTTGATAAATATAACTTATATACATACGTTATATAATTCGCGTTCTATAATAAATTCTAACAATATAACGATGTTACGTTATTCATTTTCCTTTGAACTTTCATCGTAACTTATCGTCTACACGCTTGACTTATTCATGATGAATTACCATCACACATCGATCATCGATCATGTACTTACAAGTTATATGTATATATAACTTCGTTTTTGAACTTTAAGCATTTAAACAAACACGAGTTTTGTTCATGACTAAAATGACAAATATTCGCGATAAAACCGGACTTAGACTATCAACTGAAACTTGCATTATCTTTTAGGTTGTGTGTGAAGCCGTTGCCTAGCATTGTTGAATTAACGATACCACTACATCTACTGTACTACTAAGGTGAGTTCATAGCCCACTTTTTAACTGTTTTATGTGGGGGGATACATGCTTAAAACCGAACACAAGTCTTTTATTTGGTATTGATATATCTGTTACCGTTGTTATTGCTTAAGTAGCTATTGTCAAAAGACCCTCGATCATGAACCTTAATCACTTGCTGAGTGAACGTAAATAATGGTGGATAGATCTATTAGGGACTGACAATCCCCGTTTGGTCATTGGAGAAAACTACCAAACGCACATTATTTTGATGACATAGGTAACTGACAAAAACCTATCTTGGGGGCATATTATTATTTTGTGTCATATTATTAAATATGATTGGCTGTCAAATCGTTTCGTGTCATGAGCTTAATGCAATAACGGATATGAATTATTTTCAACTTGTTTGATTGCATGCTTTTGCAATAAATGACTATATCTTGTGTTCAACTGTTTAATTTTCAAACCTATGAATATCACTCAACTTTATGTTGACTTTTAGCATGTTTATCTCAGGAAATAGACATGAAGGATCTTGAAGGCACGGAGTGGGCTTGTAAACTGGCATGGGCTAAAATAAATGTTTTGATACATTTCCAATAAACTTATTGTTAAATCTTGAAACATCATTATATATGGTATTTTGAACTTTAAAACGTCACTTTGTGTCGTTTCTGTGATTGTGATAAAGATCCTCGAAGTAACACCCAAAAGTCTTTCGCTGTATTTTTAAAGTCTTCCGCTGTATTTTTAAAAAGTCTTCCGCTGTCATGGTTAAATTTTGGGGGTGTTACAAACAATTACCTTGGACCACCACCTGGCTTTAATAACCAACCGCAAAATCAACTTGAGCAAAATCGTAATAATCAAATCAATCAAAACCAAAATCGAGCAAATCATGGTTTTAAAAATCAAAATCAAGGGTATAATCAAAATCGAGGTTTTCAAAACCAAGGGAATCATAACCAAGGCCCGACTCAAGGGAATTTTCAAAATAATGGTAATCATGGAAATCAAAATCATGGGAATTTTCATAATCAAAATCAAAGTTTTCAAAACAACCGAGGGCAAAATTTCAATAATCAAAATCAAAATGTGGTTCAAAATCCGCCGCCCTTGGATGTGATACTTAAATAACTTATGCTTCAAAATCAGAATTTGATAAAATCTCATGAATTTTTGGCTAAAGAAGTGGTTGAAATTAAGAAACGTTTAAATGATCGACCCTCGGGTTCGGGTACTACGTCTCTTCCAAGCAACACGATCGCTAACCCGAGGGGCGATGTTAAGGCGATCACGACACGAAGTGGTGTTTCATATGATGGACCTACGGCTCCGACCACCTCTTCTTCTCTTCCTCCCAAGGTAGTCGACCGTGAAACCGAGGCGACAACGGATACGGAACTTCCTACTAATAACGGAAGGACCGAAAACATCCAACCTCCGGTTGTCCAACCGTCTAAAGAAAAAGAAAATGTATCTAAAGGAAAGGAAAAAGTCATTTTTGAACAAGAAGAACCCGTAAAAACAAAACTTCCTTATCCTTCACGCCTAAATGATCAAAAGCACCGTGAGAAAACAAACCACCAAATGGAAAAGTTTTTTCAAATTTTTCAAGATCTTCACTTTGATATAAGTCTCGCGGATGCTATTCTTTTGATGCCAAAATTTGCGTCTGAGTATAAAAGTTTGTTGAATAATAAAACGAAATTGTTTGAAATGGCAAAAACCCCTTTGAATGAAAATTGTTCCGCGGTTTTACTTAAGAAGCTTCCCGAAAAACTTGGAGATCCCGGCAAGTTCTTAATTCCATGTAATTTTTCGGGTATGGTTCAATGCTTCGCCTTAGCCGATCTTGGTGCTAGCATTAACCTTATGCCAAAATCTATGTGGAAAAAATTCTCTTCCCGATCCGACTCCTACTTGCATGACCCTCGAGCTCGACGATCGATCTACTTCTCGTCCTATTGGAATCGCCGAGGATGACATCTTCAATGTTGGAAAGTTCCATTTTCCCGCCGATTTTGTGATTGTTGATTTTGATGCCGATCCAAGGGTTCCTCTCATTCTCGGGAGAGGTTTCCTAAGGACGGGCCGTGCTTTGATAGATGTTTATGATGAAGAAATCACTTTGCAAAATGGTAATGAAGCCATCACGTTTAACTTGGACCAAACATCGAGGTACTCCTCCACCGAAAATTGCATGTCCGTTAACCAAATCGATGTTATTGATGAAGTTTCGGAGGAGTATTCTCAAGAACTTCTCGGTTTTACTCATGATGCTTCAAGTGGCAATCCCACTCCTTCTTCTCAACCTATTGTTACCGACTCTTCCCCCTCCTTCACTCCGTTTGAGGGAGGTGATTTTCTTTTGGAAGAAGTTGATGAATTTCTTGCTACCGATACTTCTTCTTTATCGGATGTTGATGATTCTTATTACGATAAGGAGGGAGACATTCTTTTACTTTGAACAACTTTTGAATGAAGATTTGTTTTCGCCTCTCCCTCCAAAAGACTTTTACGTTGAAGAAGTCATACAAATTGAGCCGTCTAACGAAAATCCTCCGGAGCCCGAGCTCAAGGATTTACCTCCTCATCTTGAGTACGCTTTCTTGGAAGGGACCAACAAATTTCCCGTTATCATTTCTAAACACCTTCAAGATGAGGAGAAGAAGCTTCTCGTTGATGTGCTTAAGAAGCACAAGAGTGCCATCGCTTGGCGTATTTCCGACATCAAGGGCATAGACCCTCGTTTTTGCACTCATAAGATTTTACTTGAAAATGATTCTAAGCCGTCCGTCCAACACCAACGACGGGTTAACCCAAAAATCCATGAAGTAATCAAAAATGAAGTTATCAAATTACTCGACGCTGGGATGATTTACCCCATTTCCGATAGCTCATGGGTTAGCCCGGTCCATTGTGTTCCTAAAAAAGGTGGTGTGACCGTCGTTACTAATGATGATAATGAACTTATTCCCACACGTCTCATCACCGGATGGAGAGTGTGCATTGACTACCGAAAGCTTAATAAAGTGACTCGAAAGGACCATTTCCCGCTCCCTTTTATGGATCAAATGCTAGAACGTCTAGCGGGAAATGAGTTCTATTGTTTTCTTGATGGTTTTTCCGGCTACTTTCAAATTCCGATTGATCCCCAGGATCAAGAAAAGACCATTTTTACTTGCCCTTATAGAACGTTTGCTTATCGACGTATGCCCTTTGGCTTATGCAATGCTCCAGGCACGTTTCAAAGGTGCATTGATGGCTATATTTCACGATTTGATCGAGAAAACAATGGAGGTCTTCATGGATGATTTTTCGGTATATGGTGATTCTTTTACGACTTGTCTCTCCCATTTAGAACAAATGCTCCAACGATGTGAAGAAACTAATTTGGTTCTAAATTGGGAGAAATGTCATTTCATGGTTAAAGAGGGTATAGTCCTTGGCCATAAGATTTCTAAGGCCGGAATTGAGGTTGATAGGGCTAAATTCGATGTGATCGCAAAACTACCTCATCCCACGACCGTCAAGGGAATCCGAAGTTTCCTCGGTCATGCCGGCTTTTACCGACGTTTTATACAAGATTTCTCTAAGATAGCCCGACCTTTGACCCACCTTCTTCAAAAGGATGCCCCGTTTATCTTCTTAAATGAGTGCATTGATGCATTTAATATTCTTAAGAAGAAGTTAACGGAGGCTCCTATCTAAGTTGCCCCCGATTGGGACTTGCCTTTTGAGCTTATGTGCGATGCTAGCGATTATGCTATCGGGGCGGTCTTGGGGCAACGAAAGAACAAATACTTTCAACCGATACACTATGCAAGTAAAACGATGAATGACGCTCAATCTCATTATACGACTACTGAGAAAGAGATGTTAGCCGTCATTTATGCCTTTGAAAAGTTTCGACCTTACCTTCTTTTGAAAAAATGCATAGTGTATACGGATCACTCGGCCTTAAAATACTTAATGAATAAACAAGCTGCTAAACCAAGACTGATGCGATGGGTTCTCCTTCTCCAAGAATTCAATGTTGAAATTCGAGACAAGAAAGGAGCGGAGAACCTAGCCGCCGACCATTTGTCTAGACTCGAAAGTCCTCATCAAAGTGTTCTCGAGAAAAAGGATATTAATAAGTCATTTCCCCTCGAGATACTTGGGAGTGTATCACATAGTGATTCTAGTACCCCATGGTTCGCCGATTTTGGAAATTACCATGCGGGGAATTTCATTAGGAAGGGAATGTCGTCCCAACAAAAGAAGAAATTCTTTAAGGACGTTAAGCATTATTATTGGGACGACCCCTATTTGTTTAGAGTTTGTGCGGACCAAGTGATTAGGAGATGTGTTCACGGCAAGGAAGCCGATGAGATTCTTATGGCATGCCACAATGGACCCACGGGGGGACATCATGGTGCCAATTTTACCGCAAAGAAAGTTTTCGACTCCGGCTTCTATTGGCCGACGATTTACCGTGATGCACAAGACTTGGTGAAGTCTTGTGACTCATGCCAACGACAAGGAAAAATTTCACAACGTGATGAGATGCCTCAAGACGCTATTCAAGTTTGTGAAATCTTTGACGTTTGGGGAATCGATTTTATGGGACCATTCCCGTCATCGAGAGGGAATAAGTACATACTCGTGGCGGTCGATTACTTGTCAAAATGGGTGGAAGCAAAGGCGCTCCCCACAAATGACACCCGAGTAATAGTTAAGTTTTTGAAAAGTTTGTTTTCCCGATTTGGTACACCTCGTGCTATCATAAGTGATCGTGGTACTCATTTTTGTAATGACCAATTTTCCAAAGTTATGTCTAATTATGGAGTTACTCATCGTCTTAGTACCGTGTATCATCCGCAAACGAGTGGTCAAGTTGAGGTGTTCAATCGTGGACTTAAGAGAATCTTAGAAAGGACCGTAGGAGAACATCGTGCCTCTTGGGCTGATAAGTTAGATGATGCATTATGGGCTTTCCGCACCGCTTACAAAACACCCATTGGGTGCACTCCATATAAGTTGGTGTATGGAAAAGCTTTCCACTTACCCATAGAATTAGAGCACAAAGCCTATTGGGCTTTGAAACATGCTAATTTCGACCTTAAGACCGCGGGTGATCATCGTAAAATACAATTGAATGAATTGGTTGAATTATGTGATCAAGCTTATGAGAATTCTTTAATCTACAAAGAGAAAACAAAGAGGATTCATGATGCTAAGATTAAAAATCGTGATTTTAATGTAGGAGACCGAGTCCTTCTTTTTAATTCTCGATTGAAGATTTTCTCGGGCAAGCTTAAGACCCGTTGGTCTGGACCGTTCACTATTACCCATGTGTTCCCTTATGGTACCGTCGAGTTATCTCAACCCGATGGTCCCAAATTTAAGGTGAACGGTCATAGACTTAAGCATTACTTCGGAGGGGATATACCACCCATGGTAGTCCCGGATCTCCAAACTTTCCCCAAGGACGATTGAATTCGGGGATCGAGTTAAGCTACGTGACTCGGTAAACAAAAACAAAGCGCTTCGTGGGAGGCAACCCATGCTTATCATTCTATCTTCTTTCTATTTTCTAATAAATAACATTAGGAGGGGCGACCTCTTCCACTCTCGTGTTTTTCGTTGTTGTTGTTTATGTCCAGGATTTGCCCGAATAATGAAGACTCTCGTGCTCGTTGTTTTGTCTCAACTCGAGTTTCATCATTCGTTGCTCATCTATATATCCATAAATCTTATCGACTAACGTTATCTTTGTCATAATTAATAAACGGCCTAGATTTTTGTTAGGATTACCCTTACCTTTGAAACATTGAGGACAATGTCTATCTTTAGTCTGGGGGGTGAATCTTCGATTCGATTTGACCTTGTACTTTCACCTTTGTTGTTTACTCTCGCAACCCCGTTTTCCCTAAAAATTGAAAAATTTGAAAATTTTGAAAAAAAAATGATGAAAATATTGTGAAAAAAGCACAAAAATGTGAAAAAGTTGAAAAATCAT
The DNA here is from genome assembly GCA_014162995.1 of Artemisia annua. Taxonomy (NCBI): domain Eukaryota; kingdom Viridiplantae; phylum Streptophyta; class Magnoliopsida; order Asterales; family Asteraceae; genus Artemisia; species Artemisia annua. The sequence continues at coordinate 43,304 of LBNU01022958.1, forward strand.
GCAAAAATATAATAAGTGTTTTGACACCTTGTTGACTTTCCAGCTGGCGAGAGTAGGAATAAAATTTTGACTTGACCAGGCGTGTTGAGCCCTAGCTTGTTCCCCTTAACCAATGATGATCACATAAGCTTGTGCTAGTTTTGTACACAAGGAGCTATAAAACGCGAATTCTTCCTTTAGAATCTGCAAAGTTCCCGTACTTGACTTTATACATGCGCAGCTTAAAAGCATTCGCTAGTCTTTTACATCAAAGGAGCACTAAAATGCGAATTCTTTTCTAGAGTTTGCAANTCCCCTTAACCAATGATGATCACATAAGCTTGTGCTAGTTTTGTACACAAGGAGCTATAAAACGCGAATTCTTCCTTTAGAATCTGCAAAGTTCCCGTACTTGACTTTATACATGCGCAGCTTAAAAGCATTCGCTAGTCTTTTACATCAAAGGAGCACTAAAATGCGAATTCTTTTCTAGAGTTTGCAAGCTCCGTATTTGATTTATATATGCGTGGCTGATTATCGGCTAAGTATTCGCGGATCTCATTATTTGAGATTTGTTAAAAAGGCGAAGAGCGAGAAATGATAGTGTTTATTTAGAAGTTAGATGCCATACGTGGAGTAGTTGGTTCTCTTTAAAGCTCATCGAAGGTACTTGTGGCCTTTTGTTCCCACCAAGTTGTTTCACCCCATATCTTGTGTATAATAATTAAAGATGTCTCGGTTTTGACAAAATTTAGTTCTTTATCTTTTTAAGAGAATCTTTGCTTAAAAAATTGGGTACACATCAAGGATACACGCCAATTGTATTGAGTTGTATTGTATTGTATCTCGTTGTATTGAGTTGTACGTATGTGGTTTCGGAGCTACCCTTTAAAGCCCGGTATTAGAGCTAAGGTGCTTTAAGACTTAGGATTGAGATCGGACCTTGGATCCTACTGCTAAAGGCGGTAGGTCTTGGATTGAAACCGTGAAGCTTCGGAGTTGAGAAGTTACTAAGGCAAGAAAAAAGAAAGAAAAAAAGTGAAAAAAGTATGAAAAAAAAAGTGAAAAAATGAAAAATCAAAAGAAAGAATAAGGATTTATGTTGAGATTTATGGATTATGAGCTTAAGTGTTAAGACTAAAGTTGGTAGCGCGTGAGGTGCATGCGAATGATCCTAGATAGGGCGCATGAGGTGCACATGAAAGTACTTTCCAACTTATGTCTATTTTGATGTATTCCAAAGTCTTTGTATGTACGTATCCAATATCCTTGATATGGACCTCATTTTTGGGGCAATGGTTCTTAAGAGAAGATCGATAACTACTTAGCATTTGAATTCTTGGTATCTTTATCGGATTAACTCATATTGGAACGAGAAAATATGAAGCAATTCATTTCTCAACTTAATTTAAAATAAATAGATACACTAAGATATGGGAGCAAGGGGTTTTACACAAGTAACTACGATGAGTAGTATTGACATCTAACTTGTAAGTAAACGGTGATCTCGTTCATAAGCTTAGTTTGGGGGCTTGTGAAAAATCAAGGACGATGAATTTTATCCTTATGGTCACTTTTCTATGAATTGTGTTTCTACTCTATGACCCTAAACGTTATTGTAAAATAATGAAAGTTGGCATACCGTCACCCGAATAAAGTGTGATAATTCAAAAATAGTAGTGTAAAGTTAGTATATGGAATAAAATGGGTAAACGGGGCGTTTTAGGGAATAAATTATTTCAATTCTCTTCTGAACGTTCTTGCTACTTTTCAAAGTTAGTAGAAAGGTTTTGAAATTATTTATCTCAAAAGCGTGATTTGATCACATTGCGTGAGGACACGACAATACTTTAGTCTGGGGGATTTTGGTATATGTGAAAACATATACCTTTTCTCGACCATATTACGGACCAAAATGACCAAAAACCCGACCATAAATGCCAAAAATACGTTGTTTTGTGTTTTTGAATGTGCAGGGATGGATATTGTAAAATTGCACGAAATCGAGCCAAAAACGACAACACGGGCATGGGATTTGGAAAGAGCGTTTAAAGCCGAAGCCGGGGAAGGATTTTACGAGTTTGGATCACCATTATGCTCAAAGTGTCATAATCTACCTTGAAGAATCACTACTTGGCAAGATTAGCCCTTGGATATATTTTTCAAAGTTTGCAAATATGGCCCTTGAAGTTTACAATTTTACAACTTTTGGTCCTTGTGAAATTCTTAAATCTAAACTCCTAATCCTAAACTCTAAAATTCAATTACCTGGTCCAAAAAGCCAAATCCATTTAACCCAACATCTTTTATAAAAACCCAAAGCCCAAAAATAAATAACCCGACCCACACCCTTTGGTCAAAACCACCTCAAATCATTCAAAAAGTAATAAAAAAATTAAAAAAAAACACTATGTAAATAATTCTTATAACCTTTGTAACCTAGTCGAGTTTATAAAAATAAACTAAGTATAGGATTTTTAACAAAAATCAGGCATGGCCCGTCCGGAATTATTAGTTTTCCATTATAAATTTAGTGCCTCAAAATATTCCTCGTCAAAACATAATTTAAAAGCTAATAGTTATAAAAGGACTTAGTACAATTTTTATTATAAAAGCTAATAGTTAATCTTCAATTAGTTCAAGTGCCAAAAGTGAAAAAGTCCAAAAATATTAAATGAACAAAAAGTTCAAAAGCAAGTCAAACACCTCAGTCCAAAACCCACCTCCCCCTGCCATTATTTAATTTCCAATTGCACCTTACACCTTTTGGCGCCAAAAATCATTTGAACGGCCAAGATCAAAAGAAGCCATCCAATGGTCTATATTGAAGTGGGAAAGACAGAGAATACCACCTTGGTCCTTATAAGTCAAGAAAAAGAGAAAGAAGCTTAGTTAGTAGCTAGAAGTAGTTTAGTTTTAGCTTAGTAATGTCGACTAGTTAATTTCCTTAATTTTAGTGTAATATTCAGCTTAAAAGTATTGTAATAAGTTTTTTCAGTGTATTTTAAACCTAATGCAAGCATCGATTTCAGTTTTTAAACCAATTCAGTTTATGCTTTATTTACTTGAAAATCTCAATTTAGCTTTAAAGTGTTAGAAGTTGTTGTTTAATGGTTCTTTAAGCTCACAATAAGTCACTTACAAGCTTTTATAAGCCTGATAAGTATTTCATCAAGTTTTTATTCAGTTTATCAAAAATCTCAAAAATAGTTGAAAAATAGGAAATAAATCAAAATCATTGGAGAAGAAGGGTGAACAGCGGAACATGGTTAAACATGGATGGACCTTGGTTTTAGTACCTCAGGGGAGGTGTTAGGATAATTCTTGTTCCTTGGTTCTCAGATTCTCAGCTTGGTTCAATTGTAAGCTAAATCTCACATTTTTTGCATTTTTACTGTAGAAGTGCTCATAATTGCTTATCCTTGTTTCTTAGTGCTTATTTGGTGTTTGTTAGTTATACTATTGCTTAAAATCTATTGCTTATTCATCAGTTTCCATAGTTGCTCATTTGTCTCATTTTTATGTCAAATTCTCATCTCAGTGATTCATTTGTTCTGTTGTTATTTATGGTATTTTTGTGTTTAAATGGTTCTATTCCATTATGATATTTTGGTATATGTGAAAACATATACCTTTTCTCGACCATATTACGGACCAAAATGACCAAAAACCCGACCATAAATGCCAAAAATACGTTGTTTTGTGTTTTTGAATGTGCAGGGACAGATATTCTAAAATTGGACGAAATCGAGCTAAAAACGACAACACGAGCACGGGATTTGGAAAGAGCGTTTAAAGCCGAAGCCGGGGAAGGATTTTACGAGTTTGGATCACCATTATGCTCAAAGTGTCATAATCTACCTTGAAGAATCACTACTTGGCAAGATTAGCCCTTGGATATATTTTTTAAAGTTGGCAAATATGGACCTTGAAGTTTACAATTTTACAACTTTTGGTCCTTGTGAAATTCTTAAATCTAAACTCCTAATCCTAAACTCTAAAATTCAATTACCTGGTCCAAAAAGCCAAATCCATTTAACCCAACATCTTTTATAAAAACCCAAAGCCCAAAAATAAATAACCCGGCCCACACCCTTTGGTCAAAACCACCTCAAATCAGTCAAAAGTAATAAAAAAATTAACAAAAAAAAAACATTCCCGCCCCCTTTTACCCTGAACCCAGAACCCCCAAACCTCATGAACCCTACTATTTTACCAATCACAAAATTACCACACCCCAATCCAATTAACCAATAATCAGCCAATCATAGAGCTTCTAGAAGTCTTCTCATGTGCACAGGAGCGTGTCAGAAGGAGTGTAAGAGCATGAGTGGATCACATACGACACATGGCAGTGCACTATTGGTTGAGCCACATAATTCTTTCATTGGATTCTATTGATAGATACTCTGACAAGGACAGAGAAAGGAGCACATTCACGGATTGCCAACCTGTCAATTTGGAGAGCTCTCATTGGTCTTCCCACGTCATAATTTTGATCCAAGGGTTTGGATGGATTGAAAGAAACACAGATGGATTGAAGGGTCCTGATTAAAGTTTCCAGAGGCTTCTGATATTTTCTCACCCCTCACTCTCATTTCTGCTATAAATAGTCTTCATTTTCACCTATTTTTAGTGTGTAGAAATTATTACTGTTATGCTGTTAAAATAGTGTTAGGATTAATGATAGCTTTAATTTCCTTGGAAACTCAGTTTTCATATTGTAATTTTAGCTCAAATCAATAAAAGTTTTAGTTTACTTTCATTTTAAATCTATTTTGTGCAATTGCTACTGTTTCATTTAGTGATTAAATAATCTCACATGCTGCTTTCATTCTCTTATAAGCTCTTCTTTAGGATCCTTAAAGTTTTCTGTTAATGTCATTTCATTCTCATCAACAATTTTATAAAAATCAATTAAAAAAATCAGAAAAATAAAAAAATGTTAAAATCAGCTTACATATAAGCTGATTTACTTCACAACAAGGTTTTGTAAGCTTAGTAGCTTTAGAGAGATTGTTTAGAAGATATTTCAGTTCATTACATTCCAAGTTCCTGGTGGTCAACGTAAGTCAACTGAATTTGATCCATGGTGAAATCTGGTTTGGAGTGATAGTTCAAGAGAGAAATGGAAGCTCTTGGCCTGTCTAAAGATAGGCAAGCTTAGTGAACTCCCTCAATTAGTGCTGAGGGAGAGTTGCTTTGTAAGTCTTTTATAAATTAACTGTTCCACTAAACATTTATAGTATAGATCTGCTATTGTTAGTTTAGTTACTGTTTGATTGAGATTGTATGATGTTATTCAGTTAGTGTTAGTGTTATTTGAGATTAATTGATCATTTGTGTACTGCTTTGATTGAATCTGTGTGAAATAAGGTTGCAGCTTTGATAGATCTGAGTAATATTGTTCTGTAGTGGATTTTTACTGTTGTTAGATGTTGATTTAAGCTCTATTCTAGTTCTGTGATTCAGTGTGTTAATGGATTAGGTGATTTGAAGCATTGAATTTCAGTTTATAGTGTGATTGCATAGATCAAGATGTGTTTGGAACTGCTTAGATGGTGATAGGACTGTGATTCTTATATGTAGCTGTTAATTGTTGTTGTTTTCTGTTTCATTGATCCCTATTAGTGATTTCTAAGTTAGGTTGTTATAGAGAGTTGAGATTAATAGCCGGAATTAGTGTGTTGTAGTGTAATCTGTAGTTTATAGGGGTGTTTGGTTCTGCTTTGATATGTGTGTTCTTGTAGTAGTTAAGCTGTTTTCTTTGCATGTTTAGCTTGCATTAGTGTTAGTTAGAGCATTTAGGATATAAAATTTGGTATTCAAATATCAAAAGTCAATATAGCTTAAAATCCTTAACTGCTAGTGTTATTTGATATCTGAGGTTGCTGAATTGATGCCATTGATGCTTGTATTTGAACTTCCAGTGTTTAAACATGTTCCATTTACACCTAGTGATAGATTCAGAGCATTAAAATTCGGATTGGTCAAAATATATGTGCAAGTTAAAAAGTCAGATTAGTATAGTTGTTGCAGCTTGGTAGTTTCTTCTAGCACCTGTATTAGACTTAAATTGGAGGTCAATTAGTGTTCCAGCCATAGGGCTTTTGTGATTTTAAGATTCTCAGCTTGGTAGTTGTGCTTTTGCCCCCATTGCATGTCACTTTACTGCTTATTTGTACTGCTTATTTAGGCCTACAAGTTAGTAGTTTCATAATTGTTTGCTGATTTTCCTTGTTTTATACATTTGGTTTATTTGGCTTGTGAACTCTGATTACATGCTTGTTTTGAGTTAGTTTGAGTTTATTGTAGCTTCTCTATCAGTCATGTGCCTTTTGGTTGTGTTTTGTGCTTATTTGCTCATGATTAGTGCTCATTCGACTTGCTTTTGCCCTCATTTGCTTGTTACTGAATGAATCATGGTCCAATTTGAGTTCTTAGTTGCTTAATATAGTCTATTGAATCTTCTGAATTAATTTCTCAAAGTTTGGGTCAAGTGCTTATTAATAAGCACTTGACATAAGCAGTTTTTAAGCCAATAAGCACTTCAGTGCTTATTTTTCAAAAAGTTTTTCTTACAGTAACTTTAGAAAATTATTTTAGATTTTCTTTAAAATTTTCAGAATTTTCTGAGTAGTTTTGCTATTTTTCTCATTAAATTTTAGTTTTAAATCAATTTTAAGTACTTTTTAATAAATAAAAAAAAATCAAATAAAAATCAGAAAAAGCCAATAAAAATTCCAAAAATATTTTATAAAATTCTTTTTAGATATTTAGATTTTTCAGAATTGATTTTGAATTTTTCACATTAATTTCTCATTTTCTTTTATTTTTAATCACTATTAATAAATCAAAAATAGTTTTTAATTCATAGAAAATAAATAAAAAGTCAAAAAAATATTTTTCTTTTTCCTAAAATTTTCTTTTATCATTTTTAAGATTTATAAATTTCATTTGAGCCCGTAAGTTTAGTATAGCTTAGCATTCGCATTTTAATTAGTTAAGTAGACGTTATTTTTAGTTTACGTTTATGATTTTGATACTTATGCTTTATGTGTTTGTACAATTTGCATGATTACTTGATCTTATTTGAATTTTCATATCATTAGTTGTTAAATTCACAAATATCTCATTTTCACAAACTCGATTTCACGAATCGATTATCCCGATTCCATTCACCTTCACACGGACACGACCCGGGTTTTGCTTATTTGTTGAGCAATACTTGGTTTATAAACATATAATTGATATACACAAGATCATATAAGCTTTGGAATCAGTTTCATGGAGTAAATCATTAAAGGGCTTTGTAATTCACAATTTCACTTTCTTAAGGGTGTGTTTGGTTTAAGCAGTCTCTGTGTGTTTCAGGGAGTTGTTGTTGTTGATTTTAGTTGTAGTAAGTCTTTTTAGGTTCCAATAGAACATTTAAGCCTTTAAATCCAGTGTGTACTTGTGAAAAAATCAAAATTTGCTTTTCATCTCATTAATTTGCTAACTGTTAGATTTAATGAGATTTTGTAGATTAAATCCTTTAGAACTTCATTAAAGTCAAATCTTTCACAAAATCTCAAAAGTCAAAAGTTTTTCACTGTTAAAATGGACAGATGTTCCAGATCATGCACAGGGTTACTTATGGATTAAAAATGAGAAATTCTTGTTGTTTCATGTAATTTGGTGGCTTGTTAACTTGTTTCAAAAAGAAAATTGTCCTTTGAAAATCATTTGCTTATTTAAAAGCTTATTCAAAGTCACCCTGTTGGTCTTTTACCTACCCTGTGTCACAGCTTTTGAATAATCTTCATAAGCTCACCATTAGCTTACCAATGGGCCCCACCTTTGGTTTTCTTGCTTTTGGAGAGCTTATTGCTCAACTTATTAGACCATTGCTCATTTTGGCCTTAAGAGCTTATTTGTTAAGCTTGAGTGGCCTGCAAACAAGCCTATTTGGCCTGTTTGACTTCAGTGAGCTTTGAATTTGCTTATTTTGAAAATTCAGCTTATTCAGTAAGCTTTCCTTGTTGTTTCTGCTTCATCTAAGTTTCCCTCACTTGTCTCTAGCTTATTTTGCTATTTATTCTCAGTTTGTAGCTTGTTAAGAGCTTATTCAAGTTCTAAATCCTTTTTAAGCTTATTGTGTGCACTATTGAGCCCATAAGCTCTTACAGTGCTTGTTTTGCTTATTTAAAAAGTTTGTTTTTATTAAAGTTGTCTATTTTTGTTGTTTAAGTGTTTTTGTAAAAGAAAAATCTAAAAATCATCACTTTAAAAAAAAGTGATAGCTTCTATTTAAGCCAATTTGGCTTATTTTTCTGCATTTTCAAAAAGCATTTTCCATTTTTATATTTTTCCTAAGCTTCTGTCATATTAAGATATTTGAATAAAAAATTTCATAAATTTATCTTTTCATTAATTATTTATAATAATTAATAATAATTAAATTAGTTTTGATTAAAAAATCAAAAATAAAATCATTTACTGTTTAAAGTTTAATTACTAGCATCTTTTTATATTTTTTCTAGCTCTTATTAATTATAAAGTATTTTTAGAAAATAGTTTCATAATTTTTACTATTCATTTGCTATTTTTGTTAATTAATTTAGTTTAACTAGTTTTTAATTAATAATTAAGTAAATAATTAGTAAAATAGTTTAATCATAATTTTTATAAACTTTTTATAATTTTTTAGGATTTCTGTAATGGTTAATTAGTTTTATAAAATATTTACTAATTTTCTAAGTCATTTTAGTAATTTTAGTAATTTAAATTAGTTTAACTAGTTTAATTAGTTTAATTAGTAATTAATTAATATTAAATTTACAAAAAGACAAAAAGATATATTTTTAGTTTTTATATTATTTTTAAGTTATTTTAGAAATTTTAAAAGTAAATTTTCTTTTTCTTAGTTTTAATTAATATTATATTATATTTAGTTTAATTTAAATATTAATAATAAGTAATTAAATACTTTTTAATTAATATTAAATAATAAAATAATCAAAAAAATATTTTTCTTTTTTATAAAATTTTCTTTTAATATTAAGTTTGTAAAAAGTCATTTTCACCCCCTCTAGTTTATTTTTATTTCATTTTCACTTTTTCCAGTACGCGTTTACGTTTGTTTTAATTTTAAATACGTTTTATGTTTATCTGATTTTCAGTTATTGTTGATATTGCTTATCCGTTTTATTTTCACTTATATCTGCTTAGTGTAATTAATCCAAATCATTATCTGGTTACTTTCCCGATCACTAAATCATTCAAACGTTTCCAAAAATACAATTTCAATATCGTTGGGACATAACCACCAGGGAATACACTGTGCTTGCATCGGATCATAAATTGATCTCTCCTGTCTCAGATTTTACTTGTTGACCACACCTGGTTGACTGGGTAGTTTGGGAGGAGTCAATATATAAAGTGACTTTCGTCATCCTTATTTAGAAAATTTCGAACCAGTTTGAGTGTTCGTTCTTTTCCCACTCAAAATGCATGGACGTGTGATGAGACGAAAAATGTTACGTTTTTAGGGGTCGGTTTGAGTCCTAATTCGTATGTTTTTGGTTTGGATTTCACCCAAAGTCGTTTCTTTTCTCATTTTAGGTACTTTTGAAGGGAAA
>LBNU01022959.1:20520-49818 GCA_014162995.1 Artemisia annua
AAAAAAAAAAAAAAAAAAAAAAAAAAATCATTTAATTATTAGTTTTTCGCCACAACAATTAAGGTACAATTGGACTTAAATAGTTGTTTTCTATCAAACAAAAACTAAAACACTCAATCCCATCATAGCACGTATAAGGTAGGTAGGATGTAGACATTCATATCCTTACCCGATGGTACTGATCCAAAAATACCTCCGACAAAGCTATTTCTTTAGATGTAGACGCTAACATGTACTCGTATATATACTAATTCTAAGTGATATAACACTGGCATTACATAAATGGCAGTTGTCTTTGTTTGAATACGAACATGAAGCAAATATGAAAACACGATGACGTTTTTACCCATTCTATTGTCTTTTGTGTGAATTTCATCCGTTTGTCATACGGCGGACTCTTGCAGAAAGACACCCTTGCTTTGGGGCTATGATCATAGAGTGTCATGGACATAGAACCACGTAGGCTCATAAACTATCTGGACAAAAAGAGAAGTCGATATAATATATATGTAACGATAATGTGTGATAGGCTCAAATGATGAGAACCATATGTTGCTACATAACAAATGCTAAGAGAGTGAGGGTTCAACTGTATAGTCCGTGAAGGCATGTGATCTCAAATTGAAGGGCTGTTATCTCATCCTTTATTTTTTCTCTGGTGTTTAGTTTTGACAACTTAAAGGTCCTACTCACTCACGTGTCCTTTTTTGTCTTTCTATATTCTCTAAAATTATTACTACCAACAAAATGCCCTTCAATTATTCTAATCAAAGTTGAGTATAAAAAAATAACTCAAATGGTTAAGATTTCTTCATGATCGATAACTTCAAGATTCCGAGTTTGAATCGTGTGGTTGGAAACTGGCTGGGACATGAAATGGGCATACGGTCCCCTTTGCAGCTTTTATCTAAGAGAATGGTAGTCGAGATCAATGTGTTTTGCTAGTGAATGATACAAGAGGTTATATATATTACCAAGTGCCAACTCAACTCTTAAGGTAGTGTTAGTGTTTATGGGTATGGGAATGTAGGAATGACTTCTAGTCCAATGGACATGTTTGGTTAAACAAACTTAGTGATTTACGCATACTCTAACCCCACACCGTTAGTGATTTCTACATCCTAGATACCTACCAAACGCCCACGATAACGGTTAAGTAGATATACTATAGCCCACACACCCCAGAACTATGCATCTACAAGGACATTGTATCCAACTTTACCTAAAATGGAGCTGAGGTTCTAGATAAGTAGCCATTGGTTGATATGCATGAGAATGAACGTAGTCTCCTATTCACCTGTTACTATCACAATGGAAAAACAGAGTTAAAATGTGACAAATCTTGAGTAAAATTTGTACTTGTTAAGATTACATTTTTTAAAATAGTTTTCTCGTTAGTATTGGTGCCAACTCATTAGGGTTAATATTGTTAAATTTCAAATCGTATTTCCACTAAAGAAAACATGTCAAACTAAAAATGCAACATTAACTAACACGCGGCTAAACGGATCCGTTGATAATGAAATCTTAAATACAGAACTTCACTAAAAACTGTAACAGTTTTTGATAGACCGAATATGTAATACGAGTAATTACCATCTTTATGTATATGAGGGACTCCCTAAACTACGATACTACATTGTACTTCCTCCATTCTCTATTAGTTGTCTACTTTTGGCATTTCAAGGCAGCCTCATATTTTAAAACATTGATTGTTCTTACATGAATCTAACACCAGCTTCTATTGTACGTACATGTTTTAGGCAATAATTTTGTATTGGATACGTTCATGTACAACAAATAATAGAAAACAACAAAAGTAATATATTAAGATGTTAAACTAAACCAGAAGACATATACTTGGGGTCCTACATGCTGCATTACATACTAATATAATCTATTGTTCTATTCCCAGTTAAACCTAACTTCATTTGGTAATATACTTGGTACTTTCAATAAAGCAATATGTTGCTACAGAGAAATTCACGAGGGAGACCTCCACGTAATGTGTCGTTAGTATCTGTCTGTTTTGTTAATTACATTACGAATCATCTTATATGGGCCGTTAATAAAACAGTCAAAAAATTTGTGTATGTTTTTTTAGATGTTTGCAGTCCGTGTAATCTAAGCTAAATATCAGGGTACTTTGATTCTATAATGATCCTCGGCCTGCAGACTTGAAAGGTTCAAAGTTATGAAAACGTAAAATGAAGTTGTAGCTGAATAGAGCAAAGAACACTAAAGGATATGAATTTGCTGTCTCAAACTAAGAGTCATCAACTTTTGGAATATGGTATTTGGCTTTTGCTTGTAAATAGACCACCATTCTTTTGAAAATGCATGGCATTTAGCTTACAAGATAAAACATAATTGGGAATCTGTTATAAGTCCCTTTACGCAAACTAAACTATCTCAATAACGTCTCTATAAGAATAACTATCTGCATAAAAAAGGTAATCGATTTTTTTTATTTCTATTTCGGGTAAGCCATATTATTAGAGCAGAAAATAACCATCAAAGTTTTTAAAATAAATAAGTTAAGGTAACTAAGTGTAGGTTTTCAGGTGCTATTATAAAAAAAAGTCAACATGTTAAGAGTTACTGATACAGCAACATTTTGACCCATTACTGCTCTGCCCGCCTAAAAAAGTTGGGTTATCTAAAGTGGAAATTAGACATNTCTTGCAGAAAGACACCCTTGCTTTGGGGCTATGATCATAGAGTGTCATGGACATAGAACCACGTAGGCTCATAAACTATCTGGACAAAAAGAGAAGTCGATATAATATATATGTAACGATAATGTGTGATAGGCTCAAATGATGAGAACCATATGTTGCTACATAACAAATGCTAAGAGAGTGAGGGTTCAACTGTATAGTCCGTGAAGGCATGTGATCTCAAATTGAAGGGCTGTTATCTCATCCTTTATTTTTTCTCTGGTGTTTAGTTTTGACAACTTAAAGGTCCTACTCACTCACGTGTCCTTTTTTGTCTTTCTATATTCTCTAAAATTATTACTACCAACAAAATGCCCTTCAATTATTCTAATCAAAGTTGAGTATAAAAAAATAACTCAAATGGTTAAGATTTCTTCATGATCGATAACTTCAAGATTCCGAGTTTGAATCGTGTGGTTGGAAACTGGCTGGGACATGAAATGGGCATACGGTCCCCTTTGCAGCTTTTATCTAAGAGAATGGTAGTCGAGATCAATGTGTTTTGCTAGTGAATGATACAAGAGGTTATATATATTACCAAGTGCCAACTCAACTCTTAAGGTAGTGTTAGTGTTTATGGGTATGGGAATGTAGGAATGACTTCTAGTCCAATGGACATGTTTGGTTAAACAAACTTAGTGATTTACGCATACTCTAACCCCACACCGTTAGTGATTTCTACATCCTAGATACCTACCAAACGCCCACGATAACGGTTAAGTAGATATACTATAGCCCACACACCCCAGAACTATGCATCTACAAGGACATTGTATCCAACTTTACCTAAAATGGAGCTGAGGTTCTAGATAAGTAGCCATTGGTTGATATGCATGAGAATGAACGTAGTCTCCTATTCACCTGTTACTATCACAATGGAAAAACAGAGTTAAAATGTGACAAATCTTGAGTAAAATTTGTACTTGTTAAGATTACATTTTTTAAAATAGTTTTCTCGTTAGTATTGGTGCCAACTCATTAGGGTTAATATTGTTAAATTTCAAATCGTATTTCCACTAAAGAAAACATGTCAAACTAAAAATGCAACATTAACTAACACGCGGCTAAACGGATCCGTTGATAATGAAATCTTAAATACAGAACTTCACTAAAAACTGTAACAGTTTTTGATAGACCGAATATGTAATACGAGTAATTACCATCTTTATGTATATGAGGGACTCCCTAAACTACGATACTACATTGTACTTCCTCCATTCTCTATTAGTTGTCTACTTTTGGCATTTCAAGGCAGCCTCATATTTTAAAACATTGATTGTTCTTACATGAATCTAACACCAGCTTCTATTGTACGTACATGTTTTAGGCAATAATTTTGTATTGGATACGTTCATGTACAACAAATAATAGAAAACAACAAAAGTAATATATTAAGATGTTAAACTAAACCAGAAGACATATACTTGGGGTCCTACATGCTGCATTACATACTAATATAATCTATTGTTCTATTCCCAGTTAAACCTAACTTCATTTGGTAATATACTTGGTACTTTCAATAAAGCAATATGTTGCTACAGAGAAATTCACGAGGGAGACCTCCACGTAATGTGTCGTTAGTATCTGTCTGTTTTGTTAATTACATTACGAATCATCTTATATGGGCCTTTAATAAAACCGTCAAAAAATTTGTGTATGTTTTTTTAGATGTTTGCAGTCCGTGTAATCTAAGCTAAATATCAGGGTACATTGATTCTATAATGATCCTCGGCCTGCAGACTTGAAAGGTTCAAAGTTATGAAAACGGAAAATGAAGTTGTAGCTGAATAGAGCAAAGAACACTAAAGGATATGAATTTGTTGTCTCAAACTAAGAGTCATCAACTTTTGGAATATGGTATTTGGCTTTTGCTTGTAAATAGACCACCATTCTTTTGAAAATGCATGGCATTTAGCTTACAAGATAAAACATAATTGGGAATCTGTTATAGGTCCCTTTATGCAAACTAAACTATCTCAATAACGTCTCTATAAGAATAACTATCTGCATAAAAAAGGTAATCGATTTTTTTTTATTTCTATTTCGGGTAAGCCATATTATTAGAGCAGAAAATAACCATCAAAGTTTTTAAAATAAATAAGTTAAGGTAACTAAGTGTAGGTTTTCAGGTGCTATTATAAAAAAAAGTCAACATGTTAAGAGTTACTGATACATCAACATTTTGACCCATTACTGCTCTGCCCGCCTAAAAAAGTTGGGTTATCTAAAGTGGAAATTAGACATAAGTGGATTATGTTTTCATTGGATTAGTGCTTAGAAGATCGTTTTTTGATTTATAACATAAGTTGATAAAATCATGTATAAAGTGATACCTGTTAAGCTAATAATGGTGATTAAGCAAGAGAGGGATCACCTTGATGCTTGCTGATAAAGTGAAATCACATGTCAAATTTGCTTAACCAATTGGCCAACTAATCTGCAATAACATATTGCCATTTGGCCAAAGTGGGACCCAAACAGAGGGACCATATGTCTCAAACCCAACTATATTTCACAGAAAAGATTAAAAGAAGTAATATGTAAAGTTGAGAATAAAAAATGGAATGTCAGGCGCTATCAAACAATCTCTTGCTTTGCAGAGCTAACATTAGCCGTGAAGTACTCTGCCTATATAAACACCAAACAAACTCCTCATTTTGACCCATCCAAAATCCACCAATCACAAACTCACACACACACACACTTACAAACACGCAAGTAATATGGGTGGTTTTAGTTTCAAAAAACTTACATTTGCACTTGTCATTGCAATTCTGGTGTGGGCTTCAAGCATAGAAACTTGCAATGCCAGGAGGGGTAAGCATTGGAGGCATGGTAAAGCTGGTCCTTTTAGTTCTCTGTACAAAAAGAAAGCAAAGAATCATGGACATCAAGGTAATGTTGGAAAGTCAAAACCGAAACCAAAAGAGAAACAGCCACTTCCAATCCCAGAAGTGCCGCAGGCTCCTCCACAGAAAGGTTCAAAATTTAATGTGCTTGACTATGGAGCTCAAGGGGACGGAAACTGTGACGATACAAAGGTGAGATATATGCTCATGTTCATAAACTATGTACATAAAACGTCTAGCCTTCATGTTTATAAAACCGCAACATCCTTTTGTTATGCTTTAGGCTCATTTGGTAGGATAAGTGGGTTTTCCAATTCCATAATATGGAGAATAAATGAAATGGGACCCACAGTATGAGAATCACAGCACACAAATGAAGTCTTAACACGGAATGCAGAGGTGACTAATGGGTCAATTTAGGTTGTGTTTCATCCAAATGGGTAAATAAAAGAAATTAGCTCAAAGAGGAATGGGTAAAATAGATGAAAAAACTTAATACTTCAGCCCAAAATCTTGTCTAAATGTATATGACTCTACCCATACTAAAAGATGACCTGTTTCGACCCAAATCCATTCTAGCATGTTATCCTACACACTCATCTTGTGACCTATAACATAATGCATGTAGAAGACTAGCATTATAGCAATACCGGTTCATACTATTGGATTTTGCATTAATTACTTTTACTATTGCCTTCCATTTACATATATCATCACCCTACGACTACAACTAAACATTCATGATATCAATGATATCATGCATCACTACTTGCTTATAGCATATCCGCCACCTAGTCACCTACTAACCATTTTTACTTCTTTTTAGCATTGTAAATGAACTAAAGCAATCACAAAAAAGTTCTAAAAAGTGACCTATCATTCTCTCCATCCATTCCAAAGATAAATACCACAATCACTTTTTTGGATAGCTATTATAAAGTATTGACAATTATTACAAAATATTAATAGCATTGCTTTTTATAAATATTATCATTTTTAGTTCATCAGCATTGAAGGGTATTTTAATAATAGGCTGATAGTGAATAACTGTCATTGAACAACATGCATAACAATAGTTTGCAGTTTGTTTTTGAATGTAAGAAGTATATACTTCTACAAAATCGGCATTTACAACTTAAAAGACATCCATGTGTCACAAGAATTACATTTGCTTAAATTTCCTACTCAATAATTTGTAGCAACTTATGTCGATTTTTAGAAAAAGACAGGTGGTTGGTCTCTGCTGTATATTAGTATATATTCTTTAGTGTATAGAGTGCATAAATAGATAGAATAAAGGAAGGCAAGAAATTAAATTGTTGAAAAAAGATAACAAGAATAGGATGACAAAAGAGAACAAAATAATGGGGGACCATTCAGAAGACTCACATACGGCAGTTTTCATGGTCCAGATTCTCAACAATAATTGTATGCTGTCAAATAACTACCAACTGTATGACAAAATAGAAATTCTCATATCGATTTATTACATAAAAAATTTGAAAATAGTTACTACACCCACCTTTTAGGCCTTTACAAATCAACATTTGAAGAATAAAGAGTTGTTGATTTTAATCCGGGAATGTAACTAATATTAAATACAGTACAAGTTACTAACCTAGCTACATGGATATGTTGCAAAATGTAGGCATTTCAAGCTGCATGGGCAGATGCTTGTAAAGTGGAAGCCTCTACCATGATTGTGCCAGCCGGTTACGAATTCCTTGTGGGACCCATTTCCTTCTCTGGTCCTTACTGTCAAAGAAACATTCTTTTTCAGGTAAATCATGCAATAATATCATTTATTGCGATATTACAGCAGAGAACAGATAATTCCTTAAATTTTCTTAAGGTTTGGCATTCTAAATTTTAAACAATGATAAATTATATTTCAGCTTGATGGTACTATAATAGCTCCAACAAACGCAAATGCATGGGGTAAAGGTCTCCTACAATGGCTTGAATTTACGAAACTTGTAGGACTCACAATCAAGGGAAAAGGCACCATCGATGGAAGAGGTTCAGTTTGGTGGACACATTCTATACTTGATGATCCTATCGACAATGAAGACCTACTAGTTTCACTGTTGAATATCACAATTACACAAAGTCCACCGGTAAATTCTATTTCCATCACCTAAAACACTGTATACACTGTCCAAAACAGGAATAACCAGATCATGTTAGTAACTTTGTTTAAAATTGTTTGTGACAGGTAAGCAGCTCAATGGAGTCGAAAATGCCTAGTACAAAGCCAACTGTAAGGATTCCTTAGTAGATACATAAATAATGAATATACTCCTTAATGATACTTGTAGTGTGACATGGCACTTTTTTTTTATTATACAGGCCTTGAGGTTTTATGGGAGCTTTAATGTTACAGTCACAGGCATTACGATTCAAAACAGTCCCCAGTGTCACCTCAAGTTTGACAGCTGCAACGGAGTTTTAGTTTACAGTCTCAGCGTCTCATCTCCTGGCGACAGCCCCAACACTGACGGAATTCACTTGCAGAACTCCCAAAATGTGTTGATCCATACGACAGACCTTTCTTGTGGTAAATAATGGCGTATATTTTCCTCAGTTCAATTACTAGAAATTATAGGATCAGTAGATTATAATAATAAGTGGACAGAAAAGATAAAGAAAAAAGTTTATATCATGACTCATGAGAAAACCAATCATAGGTTCTTTACAAAACCATATCCTTAAATCCTTTCATATCATATTTAAATTCATGGCAACCATTCATTTTTACTCGACATTTATCCACCAAAACCTCATGAATGTGAATAGACCTAATCTAACAAAAAAAGTATCAGCCTTTTGTATGGACCCGACCAACCAAGAGACAGAGAGAATGTATTTTGTCACATAATCAAATAATTATCACCTTATCCATACTTAAAACAAACACCAAAAAGTATGCACACACGAAAGTAATCAGTTTAGCATTGTAACATGAACCGTGATTAAGGAACTTAAGAATATTAATTATGGTTGTGTGCAGGTGATGACTGCATATCTATACAAACGGGATGCACAAATGTATTTGTACATGATGTCAATTGTGGACCAGGGCATGGAATAAGCATTGGAAGTTTAGGAAAAGATGGCACAACAGCATGTGTTTCCAATATCACTGTCCGTAACGTTAATATGCATAACACAATGACGGGTGTTAGAATCAAGACATGGCAGGTACATATAGCAAATACCAGTTACTAAGTACATGAACCAACATTTAGCTTATAATATCCCTAAACATTTTAAATGACATGAAAAATGGAGAAAATTACATACATGATCTCTGTAGTTTACCACATATGGTCCTTTTCTGAAAACATTTGCGGGTGTAGTCCCAAAACTTATAACAGAAATTGTTAAATACATTTTACCTTCTTGTGCAGGGAGGGTCAGGGTCAGTCAAAGGAGTACTATTCTCAAACATTCAAGTTTCGGATGTCCAATTTCCAATAATGATTGATCAGTACTATTGTGACCACAGCAGCTGCACTAACCACACATCTGCTGTTGCTGTCTCAAATATCGCATACGAAAATATAAAAGGAACCTATACAGTAAAACCAGTTCATGTCTCATGCAGTGACAGCATGCCTTGTATGGATGTAAGGTTAACCGACATTGAACTCAACCCAGCGCCTAAAGGCTACCACATGTATGACCCGTTTTGCTGGAATGCGTTTGGGGAATTATACGCTCCTACTGTCCCACAAATAGGTTGCTTACAACAAGGCACACCGTCAAGCAGTTGGGATCCTACTGAGACTGGATGTCCAGCTTAGCATAAAATCCTAAATATAATCGGGTGCATCAAGTAGTGAGGTCGGTGTAGTTGCTGGCCCCTTTCACATCACGCAGTATCTTAAGGTGAGTATAGATATAAGTATAGGTAGTATTATAAAAAGGATTGGTTGTATTACAGGGATGATTATTGATTCTTATTATGTTAGTTTTATTATATACTACATATAGAATTCGTGTGTTTGTTTCCAGTGGATGTTAGCAATGTATCGCAGCATTGTTGCATACTTTGAATTTAGTTATTTATGCGCAATACAATGTAGCATTCATTTTGTTGGGTTGCACATTTCTCTAGTTCTGGCTTCCTAACCTCTTTCTGACAAAATGATATTCCGTATGTATACACCAAACTACGGATCGTCGGAACTAAAAAATGTTCTGTAACCATAAGCAAAAACGAAATGACTGATACAATAATCAACTTCTATGTTTACTAGGCAGTGGGGTAGCTGAGTTAGCGGAGGCCCTGTGCAAAAAATTTAATGATGCATAAACATGACTATGAAAATTTATTGTAACCATCTAGCTTTAAATTTTAATGAGATTCGTCACTCTCGACCACTTTAAGATGAGTGTAACAGATATTTAGAGCATAATTTCATATATCGTTAACATTTTGAAGTTAGAAGTAAATTTTGAGTCTCTAAAATATGTAAAGAGAATTATATTTTGAGGCCCTGTGCGGTAGATCACCTCGCATACTCTCGAATACGGCTATGTTACTCATTTGAAGTATTATTCAATAATGAAGATCAATGCATTGAACTTAATCAGCTCGAGTCGAGTCCGAGTTTAACATAAGGTATGTAAACCGATCCTATTGATAAGTAAAAATTAAGAAGTTACAGTAGTACTTCAATGAGAATAACTAATAGGTTCAGTTTGTACCTTTTGCAATTGGAAAATGAACTCTCGTCATCAGATTGATTTGTTTGTTTGGCGGGAGTTCATTCATCGGTACCAGTAAATGGTAAAATTGAACCTTTGTGTTTCTTTGTTTTGACGGCAAAATTGAACCGTTTGTTTGTTTGTTTGGCGGGTGTGCCATTCATCAAATCAGATAAATAGCCATTATGCATTTCGTAAAATCGGTTTGGCGGGAGTTCATTCGAGCTGTTGGGACGATGGTCAAAATAGAAACCAGTTTTTCTTTTGACGGAACCAGTTAAAACTTAAAAGGGGTGTTTGGACTGGAGTAGAGTTTGGGAAAATGATGAGGTAGTGCTTTCGGACCTCCGAGTCCAAGTCCAAGTCTTTATTACTTTTTCCAAATACAAAGTTATAAAAAAAATAATAATAATAATAATAATAATAATAAAATAAAAAAATAAAAAAAATTATTTATACATAATCAACTCAAGCTGAATTAGGATAAGATTTAATATTTAAAAAATGCTAAATATAGCCCTTAAAAAGTTCATATACATAAGGGAGTGTTTGATTGCTACTTAATGAGATAGTTCAACACTGAAAGCTTGAAAATGAATCGGTAAGCATGTTTGGAAAATATAAAATCAACCACTTAACAACAAATAATATGCCGAGTGATTCCACGAGATAGAATAATGCTTTTGGATTCAGTATCTACTAAGCTACATATTAACCCCAAATACCTCCTAATATTTCACACCCCTCTTTCACTTAAATTAAACTTAAAGAACGATAATTATTATTATACTTTTACATATCATAATAACGTTGTATACGCCAAGAGCTCGGTTATGTATAATTGTTAGGTTGATTAATTCTAAACAATGTAATAGTTAAAATATATATGTATGATTTTGGGATAAGATTAATGATATTTTGTATGTTTTTTAATATTGTAAATTATGGGTACTATAAGTTAACACATTTTAGTTAATATTAAATCATACATGAGGTTAGAGTAGTAATCTTCATTATTCAGAAAGGACGTCGAGAAGATTTGTCAAACAATCATTTTCATTCAGAAACATATTGATTCAGCAACTTTGAATTATTCAGCGTTTTTGATTCGTTCAGTGCTAAATCTTACAGTTTTATCAAACAACCCCTAAGTTATTTGTTCTTTCAAATAACTACTCGTCGTCTGAATTGAATATTCTTAACCAACTAAATATGCCACCATGATTGATTTTAATTATTGAACATAGCTTATAGGGGTTTAGGGCTGCAAATAACACCTTAAAAATAAAACTAAAATTAAAATAATGAAAAGTAATCATAACCAAATATTTTAGATTTATCTGCAAAAATACATACATTTTCTTAATTTCTCGTTTTTCATTTAAAATGTGTGGTTAAAAATACTTTTTACTATTTTAGCATATCATTTCATTTTTTTTTCTCCTTCTCTCTCTCTCTTGTCCCTTGCTATCAAACTAGAGTAGGCATGGATGTTTCCACTTTACAAACCTTTTATTGTTTTCGAGAATTGAACTCATAATCTCTATGTTCACAGGTGAGTTGCTTGTAATAAAACAGATCTACAAGCTATCTTACAAGCTAATTTAAGATTTAAAGTACATAATTTCGACGACTTTACTACCAAATCAACTTCTATTTAATGTTGCTTATAATGACTTTTTCATTTTTTTTATCATACCAAACATCGAACTAAAGAAAGTCCATTTTTTACTCTAATGATCACTTAAACATCTTACTAATTTATGTATGTGACATGGTAACAGAAAAATTCGCGCTAACTACATTAACTATCGAAAGAAAGTGCATTACTAACTTTTATAAAGAAGGGTAAATTGCAAATTTAGTCACTAAAGTTGTCCAAATGCGCAAAAAATACACCGAGAGAAAAAGTTGTGCAAAACGCCATTAATGTTTCGTATTTTTGCAAAAAAGCCACCGAGAGCTAACTTTTGTTATTTTCCTCATTAATTGCCACCTCACTGAGGGTATTATTGTCATTTTATTGCTTTAAGGATTAATATGTCCACGTGTCATAGCACTGTTGCTTTAGGGACTGAATTTGCAATTTAAGTTTTATCTTTTATTTCACAGCCACCACCACCATCACCTTCTACCATCACACAACCAACACCAACACCCTCTACCGCCCAGGGCCGGCCCTGGCTATGGGCGGCGCGGGCGACGGCCCAGGGCAGCACATAAATAGAGGGCATCAAATTTTTGATGTTATGAATTGATTTTATATGATGAAGCTTGTTTTATGATGATAACATGATGTCTAGTAGAATATAGAAGAAAAAAATAGAAAAAGATGCAATATTTCGAAAAAAATTATGTTCACCGAATCATCGGAGAAATATACAGTCGCTTTAAAATATAGGGGATGAAGAAGGAGGAGAAAGATAAAAAGTCAACATGAAAAGACTATAGAGGGGTAAATGACTGGTGAGTTGTGTTTTCCGAATAGTAGGATTTAACTATTTACTATTTAGGTCATAGTCAAACTTCGTTGTTTTTAACTAAGTTATTTTAGTTTATTTTCAAAGTTTATTTCTACATTACTTCATTACTTTTCATTTTTCATTAACTTTAAATTTATTAGTCCAGCATCTCTTATTAACTACTCGTAGAAACGAATTTTTTATAGTTAGATGTAATGTAAACATCTATTTAAGTTACTCCGTAATAGTAACATATACTTTCATTTATAGTTAGACACTTAGCTTTTTTAATCATTTTTTTTGGGTAAAAGGGTAATCACCCTGGTAAAATATATTAGCCAAAAAAACGTTTAAAGTACAATGGAATGTGGCCGAGATACCACATTAACCTCACCATGGTAAAATATATTGAGCCTTGATATATAGGCCTAATAAAGGGGCCTAATGGTGGACCTAAGGCTTTAAATACTTGTACAGTGCATGCACTGTACAAGTATTTAAAGCCTTAGGTCCACCATTAGGCCCTTTTATTAGGTCCACCAAACATATTCCAAATATATTAGCCAAAAGGGTAATCACCCTGGTAAAATATATTAGCTTTTTTAATCATTGTATAAGTATAGCTAGTTTTAATTGGTAATTGGTAAAATGGTGCTAATGATTACTAGAAGTTAAACTAGTTTTAAACTTTTAATGGTTGAAAAATGATTGGTGCGCCTATTAATCATGTTTACAAATGTATCTAATAATTTGATTGATTGATTTAAAGAAAAAATTTGTGAGAATTTGTAGATAAAGTACATAATACAATTATACAAGTGATTTATTCAATAGACATGTATTGGTTTTACATAATCATTTTCAAATATTTTCATAAACGCAAAATTTTAGTTGTGTACACTTTTTTTAAATATCTCAAAATCAAATGAATTTTGAGAAACTAACCCAATATTGAATAACCCGAACCGGAAAGAAAACCAGAGTTAAGTTAACTTTACAAAACGTAAGTTTTAACTTGGAAATATTTGTAACATTTTATTGTAACATTTTATTTATCAACTAACGTTCGGCGTGGGAATGAGACGTTAGCTTGATTAGGTTCTAAATTAAAGACTAGTGTGTTGTTTGTTTTAAAGGGGCATTTTTTGACCGGCTCGCCCAGGGTAGCAGAAAACTCAGGACCGGCCCTGCTACCGCCGCCGCCACCACCACCACCACCACCCTCTACCACCACACAACCACCACCATCACATACTTTTTTTCAAAACTCAATGATAACATTTTCAAAACTCAATGATAACATTTTGATGACACCAGATATTGGTTTCATATAGACGAATTATAATAAAGACATAAAACGCAACTATAGATGTTATTATGCAATTGGATTGTGTGTACTTTTCCAGCTTACCCTCCATTGTCTATAATGTGAAGGTCGATTCGAATAGCCATACCAACTTTCCCGCAATGACATAAAGTGATTTGGTGTCTACGGCCCTGCTTTCCCTACAATATCAGTCTCATCAGATAAATAATAAATGTAGTACTGAACTAGAAATGATTTATATATGCTACTTTCAAATATACTCCAAGAGTCCTTAGGATATACGCTAATAATGAAAAAGCTAACTACGTATAACTTGAAATCAAAATTCGTAAAATCAAATGGACAATAAGTTCTAATGACAGGTGGAACAGATTCTATTTATAAGGCCAGAAAAAATTAAGATAGAGAAATAAAATAATACCTTAAACCCACGATCAACAATTCGTCCAAGCTCAATAGCAGAGTCTCTAGGATGTCCTGGCTCAAATGAAGGATCAGCCATAGGCGAGAAATCTGTTTAAATAGCGAAAGTCCCTTCATTCGGCGTATCTCTATATGTAATAGTGGATACCGCATACTCATGTAATAACGGATACCACATATTTTATATCAACGGAGTCAATAATACATGCATAACTTCGCTATACTTTTATGACCTTAATTATAGGAGGAATAAGAAGAAATTATAAGTAGTTAAAGAGAAATTAATGATTGATTCAAGTTTTTACTATTTAACTTGAAATTGGTGCCAGTTTATAAATCTATGTCTATACTATATAATAAAATAAGCTTTTTTACAAGTTCTTTAAGCACCCCGCATTAAAAATTCGTTTAATGTTGTGATGTGGATTACCTTATTTAGCCAGGATGTACAAGCATGACACTACATCTTTTTCTTCCTAAAACAAAGCGATACATATTTTCTCTGTTCCTTCAAAGTCAAACAAAAACATACGCTCCACTTTGATTTTTTTATGTAAAGGTATTCAATACCATCAATTGTTTCTTCAATCAAATCAATCACCGATTCTCACCAATTCAAAATCTTCCTTTATACGCTCCTCTGTTGGACTATATATCTTTGATTCAAGGATTATCATTGATTGGTCTGAAACAGTCAACTAAAACTGACCAAGGATTTGGTCAACTAAAGTCAAACAATTGAGCCAATACTAAACCAAGGAGTATAGAATATCCCCGGGTCGTTTAATCCCAACGAGGTGTGAAGTCTGTAATACAACATATCTGTGATCTGGTGATATTGAATGAGAACGGGGTTTGATTATTTGTACACAAGGAAATAAAAGGAAATAGCCTTTAACAAGCTATATGAACTGGAATGTAAGATTAAGAAACCTAAAAACGTAAAAGGATTTAAAAACGTACGTTTAATTTAAAATAAACGTAAACGTACTAAAATAAAAGTGAAAAATGATCAATATAAATCCCACGAATTTGAAATTTATATTTTTGAGATCCTAATAATAAAAGAAAATTAATGGAAAATTAAAATTATTTATTAGACTATTTATTTAATTATTATTAATTAAAACCTAATTTAAACTATTTAATAATTACCTAAAAATTAAGAAAATGTAAAATAAGCCTAGATAAATGAAATTAAAACTTTGAAAAGTCTAAAATATTATAAAACAATTTTTAAAAATGAAAATATAATTATTACACTTTTTATATATTTATTATTAATATAATTACTATTTATTAATTACTAAAACTATTATTGATTTATTATAAATACTAAACAACCTAATAAAAATATGAAACTCTTTATATAATTCTTAAATAAATAAAAGAACCTAAGAAAAATATAAAAACACTAAGTGCTAAAGGAAAATCAGCTAATAAGCAATAAGCTTCTTAAATAGAAGCCATCACTTCTATTATATTGATGTTTTTGTGATTTTCTTTTTCTAGAACTATTTATATACTGATAATGTGCAAGTTTAATAAAAACAAAAAGTTTAAAACCTATAAATAAGGAAAGTGTGGGCTTATGACTTATTCAATGAGCTTATTGGGCTCACAGTTGGAAGTTTAAGCTAGTATAAGCTTGGAATAAGCTTCACACAAGAGACCAAAGGTAAAATAATATGTATATAAGTAACATGGACTGGTATGAACAAAATGGTATACTGGAATTCACAAATAAGCTTGATAAAAGCTAATAATCAATTCCAAAGTACACTTTGCCAAACACCCCTTACAGTCTTTTATATTAGCAATTTAAGCTTATGAAATAAGCTCAAAAAGCCAATTTGAATACTGAAGTAGCAAGTTTGTCTGGTGGGCTTTCCAAAAAGTCCAAGCTCACCTAGTGGGGTCCACTGGTGAGCTTTTTAGGAGCTTATGAAAAAGCTTGTGAACACTGAATTGCTCAGTGTACACAGAAAATGGGACAATGATTAAGTGATAAGCAGGCTTATCAAATAATCTAAGAAGTGCAAAATAAGCACTGAAACTTTGAGTATGGTGGATGAGCTTCTCAAAGAACCAAATTTCACAGGTTTTGTCCAAGTTTTGAGCTTATTATGAGCTTGTGAAAAAGCCTCACCTACACTGATGACTCAGTGTAGGGAGTGGTTTTGGGCAAACATGAAAAGCAATATAAGCATTGAAAATAAGCAATATATGTAAAACCAAGAACATGAACATCAACCTAGCCAGATGGGCTTCTAACATCAACAATTTACACAAGCTAAAGCTAATTAGATAAAAATATGTGAGCTTAAGAAAATGGCTTATGAGCCTGTGCACAGGGGAAGTCCAAGTGAAACAGACAAAAGAGACAAACCAAATAAGCAGTTAAATAGATGAATAAAAATAAAATAAAAATATTCTAGTAAAGATTAGCAGCTAAATATTATTATCCCACAAGCTCTAGTCCTAAATCCTAATAATAAGTTCACAAGAAAATGAACTATTTTATTCAAAAACTTTTTCTATGAAATTTTGACTTTTTATGAACTTGAACTAAGTTGACTATTATGAGGTTTAAAGCTAATTTACTGATTAAACATGTAATGTTAAGACTGAAATAAGCAATAACAACCACTAATGTACTGATTTGGGTGATTAAGAATCCTCAGATTCCAGCAGTGAACAAGTAAGAAAGGATCAAAGTGAATTTTGACTTTTGCTTAAAAGAGACTGAGTTTTATGACCAAAATGTAGTAAATACACCTAAAGTAATATATCTAAGTAGAAAACAACAATAAAAACTCCTTCTATAACAGTGAACACAGTAAATCCAAACAACCCTTAACTACACTGTAAATGATGTTTTCAAAAGATTTTCATGATTCAGACCATAAAAATGATTTCATAGGTTGTAATAAGATGAGATGTGATCATTTAAGCACAAAAATACTAGCAATAACAACATTTCACCATAATCACCCACAATCCATTTTTGGCAGTGAAATATGAATAAAGAGCATCAAAGAGTTTCAATGATCAAGCTAGTAATTTAAAGCAAGATAACAACTGATATTAGCCAAATAAGCACAGAAAAATAAAAATAAGCAGTATATAAAAGCTTCTACAGTAAAGAGCAAAGATTAGAATTGTGAGCTTACAACTGATTTTCAAGCACAGAGCAAGAACAAGGACCATAGACCAAATCTATGGGCTTTCCACAAAGCCTCTAACCCAGGGCAATCCATAATGAACCCTGCTCCATTGCTTTCTTCACCATTTCACTGATTTTTTATTTTTCTCACTATTTTTATAGATTTTTGAGTATTTTTTTATTTCTAAGTTATACAGGTTCTTTAAACTTCTAATAGCTTATAAAAGCTATATGAGGAGCTTATGTGAGCCTATGAGTCGAAAACAACAACTATAAACATCATTTCAACAAACATGAGCATTTGAGTATGAAATTGCATAAAGTGGAAATGATACTTAACACTGGAATTGAGACTTGAAAAAGAGTTATTACACACTGAAAACATGAAATACAAAGCTTGAAAGTTAATTAATACACTGGAATTTAAGAACGTATATAAGTCGACATAAGTAAACTAAAATTACTCTAGATATTTTTTAACATTGCATTTCCCTTCATCTTTGTAGACTTTTTACACTCCACACTTGTTTCTGAACATTTCCCATCAACTCTTGACCCTTGGATCTCTGTAATTCATCTTAGCCATCCAAATCACCTTTTTGGCGCCAAAAGTCTTTGAGGTAGCTTGGAGCAGTTTTGTGGCAATTAAAGAATATTGGAAGGTTGTGTTGGTGGAGGAGACAGAAAAGGTAAGTTTTAATGAGGAAGGGATGGGGTGGAAAGACAGGTGGTGGTGGTTTTTGGTAAACCAATGAGGTGGAGGGAATGGGTGAGAGGGATGAACAGTGGAGTGGTTTTAAAAAAACGGGGGAGTGGCTTTTGTTTGTAGTTGGGCTAATGGACTGGACCAAAGGTGGGGGTGTTGGGTTTTTATTTTTATTGGGTTTGTATTTTGGGTTATGGATAATAACTAAGGATCAGTTTGGTTTGTTAAGTGTAAAACCATAAGGACCAAAGTTGTAACTTTTGGATTTTGAGGGGGCTGAAATGAAAATTCTCCAAAGTTTATCAAAAGAACCTTTCTTGTCATATGTGAATAGTACAAGGGCCATAGATGTGTTTTTCCATTTTTGAATGCTCAGGGACTAATCTTGCCATTTTTGAAACTTGGGGGACCAATCTTGCCATTTCATGAAATTTATCACCCAAGGATCAGTATTGACCATTTTTGTTTTCCCAAGGACCTTTGTTGTCATTTCTTCCAAAATAAACTTCCAGGGACTGATTCTGTCAATTTCTGATAGTTCAGGGACTGAAATTGCCAATTGTCCCAAAGTTATGACCCAAGGGTATTTTTTTCCAAGTTTCTTTTACCAAAGGACCCTGAGTGTTAAATTTCCAATTTTGAAACCAAAGGACCATTTATGCCATTTATGAAACTTGAGGGGCCTGTTTTGCCATTTTTGAAACTTCAGGGATCAAAGTTATCATTTTGCAAACTTGAACTTTAAAGAACTAATTTTTACAACTTGTGAATCCCTAAGGACATTTGATGATAATTTTCCACATTTTGAATAATCAGGGACTCGTTTTGACAACTTTTGAAAGTTCAGGGACTGAAACTGCCAATTATGCAAACTTGACTGTTTTTCATCACGTATCTGAAACACATAAAAACACAATTCAAGGATATTTTATGTATTTTAAGGCATTTCTGTGTGTTCTCAGATGTTTTTGCAGTCTAAATGTGATAGAAATGATGAGTATTCACACACTCATCAATCATCAACCCTAACAACTCAATAATTCGGTAAGTTTAAAATTCATTTGAATCGGTTTGGTTTGTACTATTGATGATTTTTTTTCTTACTTTTTATTTTGCAGGCTTCACATATCAATCTACAATGATTCGGAACTTTGAATTTAATCCAGTAATTTATGTAAGTTTCAGTTGTATTGAAATCCATTCAATTAATATTTTGCAGGCTTCACATATCAATCTACTAATAACATGTTTTAGTTAAATATAAGAAGAAATGTTAAAGTTATAGTGTTGTTTTTAGGAGGTGCTGTATGAAAGTGTTTATGTTGCATTAGTGAAATAAGTGTTATTTGATAGAACTAAACTTGCAGAGACCAACATAAAAGTCGATAATCTCATAAGCCTTAAGAATTGAGCTTATTGTTGTACGGTGTCCTCCCCCTCCTCTAACCCCATTAAAAGTCAAAGAACAAATATAATACTTTAGTGATCATTTCATATTCTAATAATTTCTAATTTCTTTTAGCTCAGATTGTTTTAGTTGTATAAAGTTATGTGATGGATTTGAGAATGATTATTTGATTATAAGTTCTAATGTATTTAATATATGTCTAAAGAAGAGCTTATTGTATAAGTTAAATGGGTATACTACAAAAAAGTTTGCTAAAAGGTAAAAATTACAAAACAAGCTCCGAAATGATTACTGGTGTAGTTATAGTTAAGCATTTGCTTTTTCGAAGAAAATGCAACGAATGCAAGTTCTCGGGTCGTTTCCCAACGAAGGTTTGACGGCGAATATGTCGAATCGGTTCGTGAAAGTGTGAAGTGAATAGTGAATAAAAGTTGGATTTTGGTTTTTACATTACAATTTATATGAATTAACAATTGAAATCAAATAAGAAAGCTAAAGGTACAAGCATATAAAGCACAAATGGCAAAAACGTAAACGCGATCTAAAAGAAATTTTTAAAACTTTAAAATGTTAAAAGAAAATTTTAGAAAAAAGAAAAATATTTTTTTGACTTTTTATGTATTTATTATGAATTAAAAACTAAATTTGATTTATTAAAAGGTATTAAAAGTAAAAGAAAATATAAAAGAAATTGTGAAAAATACAAAATAAATTCTAAAAAATCTAAAATTACTAAAAATAATTTTCTAAGCTGTTTTTGGATTTTTTTAGAGCTTTTTCCTATTTTTATTTGATTTTTATTTATTAAAAAGCGTTAAAAATTGATTAAAAACTAAAATAAAGTGAGAAAAATAGTAAACTAACTCAGAAAAATATGAAATTTTTACAGAAATTCTAAAATGTTATTTGAATTCTAGGAAAAATATAAAAAATAGAAAAATAAGCTGAAAAGTGCTTCTTGGGCTTAAAATAGCTTATTGCAAGTGCTTACTAATAAGCACTTGCAACAAAACTTAGTGAAACTGTTACAGAAAATGTCAAGTACTCAAAATAACTCAAACAAACTTGTTTCAGATCGAAAATCAACTCAGAATACTCAAATGGAACAAAGGAGCAGTCACATAAGCACTTTCACATAAGCAAATCCTACTCAGAATAAGCAAAAAGGTACAAAGATCATGCAGTACTCTTAAACATACTTACTTAAGCTCAGAATACACAAACAAAATCAGGGAACAAGCTAAAATGCTCTATTGCAGATCTAGAATGAAAATCAGCAAACTATGTCTAATGCGCCTAATTGCAGAAGCTAAAAAGCAGTCTAAATAAGCAGGAAAATGCAAACTAATGGGGGCAAAAGCTAGCCTACCATACTGAGTGTCTAAAAACACAAAAAGCCCTATCACAATAGTTCAATTGATGACCTAATTGAGGCTAAGAACATGTACTATAAATCTAGTGAACAAGCATTATAAGCGGATTTGTTGACTTATGAATTTTATACACAGGTTTGACAAAAGTGAATTTCAATAGCTCAGATCACCCAAAATAGTTGTAATGAAGCTATCTATTCAATTGAATAACATGCACTAACACATTAAGCAACAAATGGCAAGAAACACAGATTCATTTAACTAACCACACCAGCAGAAACTATGATGACATGCTATTTTGACTTTTTGTTAAAAAAACCTACCTATATTATGCCATAACCAACCTAAATAAACCCAAGGTGGACTGATAGTGCAGTAAGAACAGTATTAAAACCACAAGAACAACAACAGACTCCCTAATCCAAACACTCCTTAATATGACAGTTTAAACTATGAAATGAAGATCTAAGCTAATAATATCTGAACCAGTGATCAAACTGAATGTAACAACAATAGCAGAAGCAAAAATCAAAAGTAGAATCCAATGCTAAACAAGCAGAACACAAAAGAGCAAATTTAGCAATATCAAGCAGAATATGAAGCAGAAATGATGGAATAGAACCATTAATTGAACTAACAAACTCAAATATCACTAACACCACTAGAACAAGATCAAATAACAGCAATGGAACATTAACCAAGCAGGAAAACAGATCTAAGCTTCTACATATGAAAATCATATTTATGCTTGAAAATGTAAAATGAGACTTACAAGATCTTTTCCCTAACTGAAATAGGGAAATCAACCAAACCAAGCCTATCTTTAGATAGGCTAAAATAACACCTCTGCAACTAATTAACATTGCTGATCACTCCATAACCATCATCTTCATTCTGTGGTTGAATTTCATTGACTGTTTTGAGATCTTACTACTAAAACTGAATTTAAAAATCAATAAGCTCTCAGTGAGCTAAGAAAGCTTTTATGAGCTTATGAGAGCAGTATGAAAGCTTATGAAACTTAAGAGTAACTGATTAAAAGCTTAAAGTAAATTGCACTAGAAATTAGAAAACTGAATTGCATTGATTTAAAAATTCATTACAATTTGAGAGATGCAGATATGAAAAGCCGAATTATAACTTCAATAAGCTACTGTAAAAGTTACCCTAAGCTACATTACATCTACTCCTAATCCTAATGACTAACACCCTTAAATGTGAGGTGGGGAGTGAGTATATATAGCTGAGGGGTGAGGAGAACGTGTACACTCTTGAGAAGCCCCTGGAAACTTTATCTTAGCCCTTGGATGATTGATTATGTGGAGGAAATGCTCTTAACCCTTGATTTACTGTGATGAAGTGTAATGACCAATGGGAAGGCTCCTTTTTGACACGTTGGCGATCCATATGCATCCACATTCTCTTTCCTTGTCAGAAGAATCCAATGATGAAGGAATGAGGCGTTCCTACCACTTGCAAGCTGCCATGTGTCCATTCATGCTCTAATCATATGCTCTGACGCGTTTGGCGCACGTGAGACACCTTCTAGATGTTCTAATGATTGGCAATTATTACTGAATTGGGTTAATTTTGAGTTGGTGAATTTATGGGTTCTAAGGGATTCGGGGAATTCCAGGTATAGGTAAAAAGGGGGTGGGAAATGATTTTTCATTGTTTTTTATTTTAACCGTGAGTTAGGAAGAGTGGGCTCAAGGGTCATTTGGGCTTGTGGCTTTGTTTTATAAAAGGGTAAATGGGTTTGCTTTATTTTTGAAATTGGACCAGGCTAGTTTAGTGGTTTAGGATATAGGAGATGTGGTAAATTTAGCCAAGGACTAAATGTGTAGAATCTGAAATTCCAGGGACTAATCAGTCATTTTTCCAAAATATGTTCCAAGGGCTAATGTTGACAATAATTAATCTTCAAGGATTGGTTTTGACAAATTGAGCTTGATTATCGATCCGGACTTGAAAAATGCTTCCCGGCCTCGGCTCTTGAACACTTTTCCATCTCTTGTGCTCGTGTTTGTTGGTTTTAACTCATTTTTGTCCATTTCTTTTATATTCGTACATCCACATTCAAAAACACAAAAAACAACACATATTTGGCATTTATGGTTCGGTTTTAGGTCATTTTAGTCCGTTTAAATAGGTAAAAGGTATGTGTAAATACACATATACCAAAATCCCCCAGACTAAGTTATTGTCGTGTCCTCACGCAATGTAATCACTTCATGCTTTTGAGATAAATAATTTCAAAACCTCTTTCTACTAACTTTGAAAAGTAGCAAGAATGTTCAAAAGAGATTCGAAATCATTTATTCCTTAAAACGCCCCGTTAACCCATTTTATTCCATGTACTAACTTTACACTACTATTTTTGTATTTTTCTTACTTACTTTATTCGGGTGACGATATGTTGACTTTCATTATTTTGCAATAACGTTTAGGATCATAGAGTAGAAACACAATTCATAGAAAAGTGACCATACGGATAAATTTCGTCATCCTTGATTTTTCACAAGTCCCCAAACTAAGCTTATGAACGAGATCACAGACTACTTAGAACTTAGATGCCAACACTACTCATAAAAGTTACTTGTGAAATAACCTCTTGCTCCCATATCTTAGTGCATCTAGAATTTTTTAAATTAAGATGAGAAATGAATTGCTTCATATTTTCTCGTTCCAATAGATTTTAATCCGATAAAGATACCAAAAATTAAGACGCTAAGTAGTTATTCATCTTCTCTCAAGAACCATTGCCCGAAAAATGAGGTCCACATCAAGGATTTATGATACATATACAATCTTATTCACATACAATGAAGACTTTGGAATCATACATCATAATAGACATAAGTTGGGGAGTACTACACGTGCACCTCATGTGCCCGATCTGGGATCATTCACATGCACCTCACGCGCCACCAACTTGTCTAACACTTAAACACATATCCATACATCTCATCATAACACTTTATTCTTTCTTTTCACTTTTTTTCATACTTTTCTTTCTTCATTTTTTTCTTTTTGAACTTTTTTTTCCAAGGAACTTTAATGGGTAGTTCCGAAACCTCATACATATAACACAATACAACACTTTTGACTTGTATCCTTGATGTGTACCCAATTTTTAAAGCAAAGATTCTTTTAAGAATATAAAGAACTAAATTTCGTCAAAACCGAAATATCTTTAATTATTTAAACATAAGATATGGGGTGAAACAATCTGA
This sequence comes from Artemisia annua, assembly GCA_014162995.1. Classification (NCBI taxonomy): domain Eukaryota; kingdom Viridiplantae; phylum Streptophyta; class Magnoliopsida; order Asterales; family Asteraceae; genus Artemisia; species Artemisia annua. Next base: position 44,904 of record LBNU01022959.1, read on the forward strand.
TGGGAGCAAAAGGCCACAAATACATTTGATGAGCTCTAAAGAGAACCTACTACTCCACGTAAGGCATCTAACTTCTAAATAAACTCTATCATTTCTCGCTCTTAGCTTTTTTAACAAATCTCAACTAATGAGATCCGCGAATACTTAGCCGATAATCAACCACGCATATATAAAGTCAATTACGGAAACATGCAGATTCTAATAAAAGAATTTGCGTTTTCTAGTTCCTTATGTAAAAGACTAGCGGAAGCTTTTAAGTCGCGCATGTATAAAGTCAAGTACAGGAACTTTGCAGATTCTTAAGAAAGAATTCGCGTTTTATAGCAACTTGTGTACAAGACTAGCACGAGCTTAAGTGATTATCATTGGTTAAGGGAACAAGCTAGGGATCAACACGCCCAATCAAGTCAAAATTTTATTCCTACTCTCGCCAGCTGGAAAGTCAACACGGTGTCAAAACACTTATTATATTTTTGCATTATTTTTTCAACTTTTTCATTTTTTTGTACTTTTCCACAACATTTTCATCATTTTTTCTTTGAAATTTTTCAAAATTTTCATTTTTTAGGAAAAATGGGGTTGCGATAGTTGATGCACGGGATTGCGACCACGCACTAGGGTTTTACTTCTCAAGGGATCTTGAGAAGCTTGCAATCCCCACCAGGCAGTGTACCTGACCGATGTAGTATAGTGTAGTGGCAAGTACTGGGGGATTGATCGTTCTCTGCGGGAATAGTGTCGTTAGGATTGAAAAGCTACTCTAATAGGTCTAGGGGTGAGGGAAGATTCTTTTTGTATTTTATTATTTTTAGGAAAGCAAGTAAAAATCTCGGGTTTGAAGGAGTGGGCGGAATTAGTTGCTAGTCAACTAACCCAAATAACTACTAATGCAAATAAAATAAAATAACAAGAAAGTAAATGTTTGTGAAAACTATATGGAGAGAAGTGTGTTTACTTAGATTTCCTTACTCCCTAACTATCTTTTACCGATTGATTAGTGTGTATTAATTGCGTGGATGACGGATTGTATTCCTTAATACCATTGGTAGGGCTGTGTATGGACTTCCCCTAACTCTATGAGCTCCTACTTCACTCCTATGTCGAGCCGGCTAAGAAGCTCCTAACATGGGATCACTAGAATTCGCTCATGCATTAAATACAATCAAATAACCTTAGTACACCTTGGTTCATGTTTCTTAAGAAGTTCAAGCATGTTACCAACCGGAAGTCTGCCAGTTTTCTTAAGCCTAACATCGATAATCACCCATCCAATACAATTAATAACACACCATTCAATCAATAATCAATAGCTAGGTTTCATTAGATCTAAGCAAACACAAAGAGAACCTAGCCTAGCATGTTAAACAAAAGACAAGAACAAGATAGAATCAAACAACACATAGTGATGCGCGGGATTGCGACCACGCACTAGGGTTTTACCTCTCAAGGGATCTTGTGAAGCTTGCAATCCCCACCAGGCAGTGTACCTGACCGATGTAGTATAGTGTAGTGGCAAGTACCGGGGGATTGATCGTTCTCTCAGAGAATAGTGTCGTTAGGATTGAAAAGCTACTCTAATAGGTCTAGGGGTGAGGGAAGATTCTTTTTGTATTTTTACATTTTAACGAAAGCAAGTAAAAATCTCGGGTTTGAAAGAGTGGACGGAATTAGTTGCTAGTCAACTAACCCAAATTACTACTAATGCAAATAAAATAAAATAACAAGAAAATAAAGGGTTGTGAAAACTAATATGGAGAGAAGTGTGTTTACTTAGATTTCCTTACTCCCTAACTATCTTTTACCGATTGATTAGTGTGTATTAATTGCGTGGATGACGGATTGTATTCCTTAATACCATTCGTAGGGGTGTGTACGGACTTCCCCTAACTCTATGAGATCCTACTTCACTCCTATGTCGAGCCGGCTAAGAAGCTCCTAACATGGGATCACTAGAATTCACTCATGCATTAAATACAATCAAAATAACCTTAGTACACCTTGGTTCATGTTTCTTAAGACGTTCAAGCATGTTACCAACCGGAAGTCTGCCAGTTTTCTTAAGCCTAACATCGATAATCACCCATCCAATACAATTAATAACACACCATTCAATCAATAATCAATAGTTAGGTTTCATTAGATCTAAGCAAACACAAAGAAAATCTAGCCTAGCATGTTAAACAAAAGACAAGAACAAGATAGAATCAAACAACACATAGACATATTGAATGATTAATTGATTACTTATCTTCAATGTAACATGAGAGATCCAAGGGTATAAAACCCTTAAAAAAGTTGCAAAAATCGTCTAGGGTTTCTCTCTAAAAAGTTCCACACTCATGATTAAAAATTATGCGAATATATATAGAAAAACAGATTTGACGGCGTCACGTTATGGACTTGACGCCGTCACCTCGCCGTGGTTAGGGTTTCTTGATAGCCTTCTTGACGCCGTCCCCCTTTAATCTCTAAAATTGTGTTCTGGCCCGTCAAGGCCTGACGCCGTCAGGTATGGTCTTGACCCGCTGTCAAGGCACTGTTCCAGCAGATTTTTGACACTTTGTCGAATTCTTCACTTTTATGCTCCGAAAACGTCTAAAAAGCTCCCTTTTCCAGAATTTCTCTCCAAAGTGCCTAAAATGCCAAAAGGAACGATTTAGGGCGATATTTGATCAAATAAATACGATTTAGGGCTTAAATGACCCCCGAAAAGTGGTACACTTTTCGCCTAATCAAATACCCTTACACTTGAGATTTGCTTGTCCTCAAGCAAATGCGCTTTTATTCTAATCAAAATACTAGTTAGGGGTCATTTAAGGCTAATATAAAAGTAATTACAACAAATAATCATTCCACTTTAATCATAATAAGCACGGAGATTACACACTAGCACCTCACAAGTACTGTTTAGATACTCACAACTCTCAGGTGTCATAGAATTATATCTCATAAATGAAAATGGACAATATCTCTCACTATCTGTCATAGCAAATAGATTACCATAGGCTTGGGAAAGGATCGAAAACCTTCTCCACTGGGCGTAAGCACCTAAGATAAACTATCGTAGAGGACTTTACAAAAGGGTTGAAATGAGGTGTAGGGATATGATAAACACGGTTTTGTTGGAAAAGGGATATTTTACTGGTGGCGAGTTAAAGATCTTGATTAATTACATGTACAATATGGCGTTGCTAAGCCAAGACTAGACTCGACGTAAGCTAATCAAAAATTAATAAAAACATAAAATAAACAAAGAAGGAAACGGGATGGTAGTCCGTATGTTTTTTCTACTTTTCTTTTTCTCATTTTTTTTTCTTTTTCTTGATTTTTTGATTTTTTTTGTGCATACATTCTTGCCCTACCATCCAAAATAATACATCATAGGGGCCTCGGTTCTCCCTTTACACTTGAAATTTTACATACTTTACAAATAACTATTCTAATGACTCGAATTAAGATAATCGAAATACTTGGAGTACTTTTAAAATATTTAGCACATATGGGGGTAATAATGTTGTTCTTCCCCATTACTCCATTACACTAGTACTTTACCCATGAGTCCCAATCGTCCCAAAACAATATGTACAAGGATATGACTCGACTTAGCAACCATGTAATCAATTAGATAATTAACTAAGGGTTTAAACAAATGTTGTCACAATAATGCACTAAAGGTGAGTGCATACAAGGTAGGCTAAGGCGATTTGGGTGTACATTTAAGTTGGGTGTAACAAATTCTTCCTTTAAGTAAGATGCTTAAAGTTAGAAACGAAAGGATAGGCTCGGAGGGGTGTACTAGGGGTATCGTGTACTAAAATTGAGTTCAACGCAAGGGTGTTGTAGAATTACTTGACTAATGAAGTCAATGTAATTATAACAAAAACACAGGTGTAAAACAAGGGTTAATCCTAATGCCTCTTATCATGTAGTAAATCTAACTACACGAATGTAGTGTCACTTGTGGATTCGGGATGGTCCTAACGCAAGTTTTAGAATCTAAGTGCTACCGGTACACACACAAGCATTAAAGATGAGTGCTTTTCCTACCAATTCTAGGGCGAACCTCACATATTTGGGGTGGAAAATTTTTTAGTGGTACGGTTTTTGTGCTAGTCATATAACTCCTATCCACGAGACGCTCATTAAGACCAAAGTTTCACTCCTAAATGTTGAGAAAAGTTTAAAATTGGTACTAAAATTGCCCTAACAGGTATTTATCTCAGTTTTATTACACATCTACCTTTAAACAAACAAAAATCAAGCGTAATTGCATTCTCTAAGGTATCGTAATTTACCCCCTTACACTTAAGATGAACATTGTCCCCAATGTTCAAATAATAAGATGTAAAAGTAAATAAGGTAAAAGAATGAAATCAAATACTCCCCTGATTCGCTTGGTGGATAGAGGGGTAACATGGTTAGATCCTCTTCCAAGAAAATGAACACTCAAAGCTTCCCTTCCGAAATATAAATTATCTTCTTGTCCAAAATAACCTGTTAAACCTGAGAAAACAAACACGAAACCTGCATAACATCGGCGGGATAAATCTGTATAAGGATATAATGCTTGTGGAATGAATATTTTGCAGATTCCTGGAGTTTATAAGTTAGAGATTTTATAAAGCACTTTATGATTCCGGAAGAAAAACAAAACTTTCAAAAAATTCCAGAAAACTGAACTTGACGGCGTCAGCCTAGAGCTTGACGCCGTCAGAAGTGATCTGACCGATTTCTCATGTTAAGTTTCCGGAAAATTTCTGGAAAAACTCAATTCTTACTTCATGGAAACCCTGCAAAATATCATTATGACTCGATACAAGCATTTGACTCAAACAATTTACTTAATGAGTGTATGCTAATTAAAGTTATTGTTATGTATTCATGTCATTTGTTTTTAAACCAGGATTTAGATTCA
>LBNU01022959.1:49874-60567 GCA_014162995.1 Artemisia annua
ACATCCTCTAGGTCATCACCCGAACCTCTATCAGAATCACTATCATAGTGGAGATATTTTGGGTTCTCGAAATCGAAAGGATCTTCTTGATATCTAGAACTCAGCCTACTAACGTCCTTAAAGAATCCACATGATAAGTCAGAAGTGTTTTTGCATCCTCTTCTCACATCTTCATCACATAGCACGAGTTGAGAGCTTAGACTATCAAGCCCTTCATAATCAATCCCTTTAAAGTCTCTCATCTTATATGGAGTTTGGTATGAGACTTTTCTAATCCCATCGGTGAAAGTCATGATTCCATTAAGCTCGTCCACAACTAAATTTGTGATTTCACAGAAAGGCGCCCAAAAAAAAACTTGCGATAACCTAGGATTAATGCATTCTTCAATATTATCAACAATTGTGAAGCTCATAGTGAATGTCATGTTGCCTACAAACACCTGCACACCTTTGTCGATACCTGCAACATCCTCTCCCTTATAGATCATCCCCCTTCTGAAGATGTTGTTGTAATGAAACAAGGACATCACGTTCTTAGGCAAGCACGTGTCAATGTAAACATTACAAAAGTCTTTGTGACCGATCATACAGGGTATTTTGAGATTAGTTGGATCGCCCCGCTTTATCCTACCAGGCCTTCTGCCTTGCAGCCCCCATGTGTTACAAATTTCCGATGGTTGCTACTCATACACCTCTTCATTGCCATCTCGAAAAATCACCTTTCTAACACCATCGGTAAATAATGCGCTATTATCCCTTTCATTGAGTGTTACTCCCGTTGCCTTTATGAATGGCTTTCCTAAGACAAGTTTAGTCAGGGCTGAGCTAATGATTGAGTTCATGTCATTGATTATGGTTAGTTCAATGTTAAAGGAGAACTTCCCTATCACAATTGGCACCCTTCCAACTGTCCCAATGATATTAAACCCCTTATATGTAACCTGTTCATTGAAGGCCTCGTTATACAGAGAAAGGGATATTGCATTCATAGGGGAATTGGGGTCTACATAGGCATCTTCTATCAACTTTCTTCTAGCGGTGCAGGATATTTTGAAAACATCGGAGGTACCCTTTTCTATCCTTTCTCTGAATCCGATGTATAATTTTGCTGTGCCTCTCTCAAGTTCCTCCGTAAGGGAGCCATCAATTAATCCCGGGGACTCTTGGGACTCTTCAAGCACCTTATCTGCTTCCTTCTTATTTCCTGTCTCGTGAGTGGATGAATCCTTGGTCAAGTCCAAGGGGTTCTCCGTCTCCCCATGGTCAGTCTTGATGATATCATCTTCATCCTTACTATCCCTTCTACTGGTTTGCTGTTGATCCGTGACAGGCTTNCAATTAATCCCGGGGACTCTTGGGACTCTTCAAGCACCTTATCTGCTTCCTTCTTATTTCCTGTCTCGTGAGTGGATGAATCCTTGGTCAAGTCCAAGGGGTTCTCCGTCTCCCCATGGTCAGTCTTGATGATATCATCTTCATCCTTACTATCCCTTCTACTGGTTTGCTGTTGATCCGTGACAGGCTTAGGCACGGTTATCATGGTAATGGTGTTTGTTGAGGCAACATGATCAAGATCTCCTAATGTTTTGATAATGACAAATAAACCTTCGAAACACATAAAACGTCAAACGGTAGCTTAATTCCCCGAATCTCATGTCTGCTGCTGGCGCGCTGACGCGCGGGTGACGCGCCAGGCGTCTGTGAAATTTCGGGCGAATTTTCAAAGTCGGCTTTCCCCTTACCCGACAAATGTGGATTTTTCAATTCAGGTATGTATATGTTATGTGCTTAATTGAAAACACTCGAAACGAGTTTTGAGACTTGAGAGATCCTATTTCTAAAACACCTACTTACGTGAAAACCGCCAACTCATATTTTATAACACTTGCCTCTAGCCAAGGCTTTTCTAAACTTAGGGAGCTTATATATTTCACGTAACAACACGTGAAAGCATCCATATGCTCATATCCCGTACTTACGTCTTCTCTAATCACGTAACGGGTTTACTCCCTTATTGGTCAAACTAAGTCAAAGGTCACTTTGCGTAAACGCATCCTTTCGTACTTGGGCTATGCTTTACATCAAGGCAAAGCTGATGAGACGAAAAGTGTTACGCTTTTAGGGGGTCATTTAAGCCCTAATTCGTATAAATGTGATCAAATATTGCCCTAAATCGTTCCTTTTGTCATTTTAGGTACTTTTGAGAGGAATTCTGGAAAACATGCATATTCGGACGTTTTTGGAGCATAAAAGTGAAGAAAACGACAAAGTCTCAAAAGATGAAGATTTACAACCTGACGGCGTCAGAAGTCACAAGGTGACGCCGTCAGAAAGCCTTGACAAAAGAGTGGAAACCAATTATCAAATGACGGGCCAGAGGAAATTTTGGATTTAACACCTGACGCCGTCAGGTGTTAGGAAAAGTAGGCCGTCAGGAGTAAAGTTAAAGAGTGACGGCCCAGAAGGTTTTATAAGGTGACGGCGTCAGAAGTGGATCTAGGCCATCCGAGAAACCTAATGGCGGCGAGCTGACGGCGTCAGCCCTTATAACCTGACGCCGTCAGAGTGTAAAATCTATATATAGTTTTCTAATTTTCATTCATTAGTGTGGAACTTTGTGGAGAACTTTTAGGGCAAACCCTAAAGACGAATTTTCTGTACTTTTTAGGGTTTCCAACCCTTGGAACCCTCATGCTTAATTAAAGATAAGTCTTCACTTTAATTCAATCAATATGTCTATGTGTTGGTTGATTATCTCTTTTGCTTGTCTTTTAATTAACATGTGTAGCTAAATTCTCTAGTGTTTGCTTAGATCTAATGAAACCTAACTATTAATTATTGGTTGATTGGTGTGTGTTGTTGTTTGTTGGGATGATTGTTCCATCAATGTTAGGCTCAAGAAAACTGGCCAACCTCCTTTATGGTAACGTGCTTGAACGTCTTGGGAAACATGTAGCCAAGGCATACTAGGCTATTAAGGTAGTATTTAACGCATGAGCCACTGTTTACAACCCCTATGGTTGTGCCGTGCATGGCATAGGGCGAGATAAGAGCTCATAGAATTGGAGAGATATGTATGCCACTCCATGAGTTATTAGGAATACACCCTTCATCCACACAAGTAACATACATATCAATTAACCGGTAAAAGATAGTTAGGGAGTAATGAAATCTAAGTAAACACAATTTTCTCCATATTGTTTTCACAACCACAATAGTTTAGATATTTATTTTATTTTAATTTGCATAAGTAGTAAACTTGGGTTAGTTGACTAGCAACTAATTCCGCCCTTCTTCCAAAACCGAGATTTTACTTGCTTTCCAAAAAATATAAAAATACAAAAAGAATCTTCCTTCCACCCTTAGACCTATTAGAGTAGTTTTTCTATCCTAACGAACACTATTCCCTGTGAGAGAACGATCAATCCCCCGTACTTACCACTATCCTATACTACATCGGTCAGGTACACTGCCTGGTGGGGTTGTAAGCCTCTTGAGATCCCTCGAGAGGTAAAACCTGTTGTAAGGTCACAAAACCACGCATCAAGTTTTTGGCGCCGCTGCCGGGGAATAGTTATTGTTTAGGTAGAATTTTTATTTTATTAGGTCTACTCGCTAGATTCCTTTCTAGTGAGATTTTTATTTTATTTTTCTAGGATTTCTTTAGTCTATCTTATTTCTTCGTGCTTTTGTTCGTAACCACTACCATCATCCATCATGGAAAACGCGAATCCGCAAAATTTTTCAACCAATCGACTAAATCCGCTACATAATCTACCCCTTCCACTCCAAAATGACATCTTTATGTTCCGTCGACATAATGGTGAATCTTTTCCCGGTGCATGGACTCGTTTCAAATACTTATTAAAAAAGGTCCTTCATCATGGTCTTGACTTATTGTTTCCACTTCAAATCTTTTACACTCGTATCGACTGCCAAACCCAGCAGGAGATTGAAAATATGGAAGATTGGAAAATGTAGGATTATGGTTGATGAAGAGGCATGGGAAATCTTTGAGATTCTCGCCCAAAAAAGAAGTGGAACATGTGACCCAAAAAATGCAAGCTTAGACCTATTTGGTATTTGGATGGATCAATCGGAAAGCTTGTTTAGTAATGAGGTGGGTATAGTTGAGCCACCTACGTGCATGTCATGGTTAGGCACTACCATAATACTTGATGAACACATAGGCAATCTTGATGTGATGGAGGATATAGTAGATAAACCAAGCCCATCAAGTACCCCACAAGTCCTACCATCATTTGAGGCACACAACCGCCCGTGACTTACCCGGAAGAAGTAGAAGAGACTATAGGAACCCCGATGGAGGTAGAACCCTTGAACCAAACACAACTAGAGGATATAGGTTTGAACAATTGTAATGATAACCTTGCTCTTAGTTCTATGGAAGTTCCTAGTTTTGATGAATCGGAGCCTCAACCAAAACCGTTACCTAATCTTCCATCCTTGGATGAGAATTTAGGAATTGAAATAGGTCCCGATCCACCCATCAAAACATTTAGTCCGAGTAGTTTTACGTTGAGGGTAGTAGACTTTCAGCTTTGTAGAGAGGAAGTTAACATAGGAGTGAGCCAAGACCTTACATGCTTACATAACCCACTTATGATAGATCACAAGAAACATTATGGGTTTAAACCGGGTTTATTAGGTCAAGATGGATTTCCAACTAGGAGTCTCTCGAAGTTGATAGAAGATGATCCCTTTTTAGGAGAAAACTTTAATTCACCCATTGACCGAATTGAATTAGGTAAGGTTATGATGATAGGATCCTACATCTTTGAGCATATAATTCATCCACCACTCTTCCCTCACGTGGCATACTTCCACCGAGATGGTGTGTATCGCTACTTCCACCCGCACTTAATCCTAAGTGTAGGGAAAACCTCCCATATTTCTGTTAAATAAGGGTAGAGTCAGGCTCGTGACTCGAACAAAAACAAGCGCTTATTGGGAGGCAACCTAAGTTTTGTGTGTTTATTTGTTTGTTTGTTTGATTTTATTTGTTTCCGTATGTATGATATTTCTTGTTATTGATTCATAATTCAAACTAAATTGTGAAAATGCTTTATTTTGTTTTTAACTTCGTCTTAACTACATATAAAGGTATTTTGTAAAAGCTAAGTGTAATGGAAATCTAAATCGGTTTATAAAGAACGAATGAACATGAATCATAACAATGAAATTAACATACATATTAGTATTTGTTTGAGTCAAATGCTTGTATCGAGTCATAATGAATTTTTGCAGGAATTCCAGGAAGTAAGCTCTAGTTTTTCCAGAATTTTTCCGGAAACTTAACATGAGAATTCTATCAGATCATTCTGACGGCGTCTGGCATAACACCTGACGGCGTCAGGTTAAAATTTTCTGCAATTTTTGAAAGTTTTGTATTTCTTCCGGAAACCTAAAAAGTTTTGTCAATTCTTTAATTTATAATCTCCAGGAATTCTGCAAAATATTCATTCCACAAGCATTATATCCTATTATATAGATTTTACCGCCGATTTTATGCGAGGTTGGCCTTTATCTTTTTCAGGTTAACAAGTTATTTTGGACAAGAAGACGTTTATTATTTTGGAAGGGAAGCTTTGAACGTTCGTCTATCTTGGAAGAAGATCTAACCATGTTACATCACTATCCACAACAAACGATTCAGGGGAGTATTTGATTTCATTCTTTCATCTTATTTACTTTTACGTCTTTTATTTGAACATTGGGGACAATGTTCGGTTTAAGTGTAAGGGGGGTAAATGAAAGCACCGTTGAGAATATACTTACGCTTGATGTTTTGCTTTGTTTGATAGTAAATTTGTAATAAAACCAAGAGAAATATTTGTTAGGGCAATTTTAGCGCCAATTTAAAATTTTTTACAACATTTAGAAGTGAAACCTTGATCTTAATGAGCGTCTCATGGATAGGAAATTGTATGACTAGCACAAAACCGTACCACTAAAAAATTTTCCACCCCAAATATGTGAGGTTCGCCCCTAGAATTGGTAGGAAAAGCATCCATCTTTGGTGCTATGATGTGAGTACCGGTAGTATTTAGATTCTAGAACTTGCGTTAGGACCATCTCAAATCCACAAGTGAGACTACATTCGTGTAGTTAAGATTTACTACATGATAAGAGGCATTAGGATTAACCCATTGTTTTACACCCGTATATTTGTTATAATTACATTGACTTCATTGGTCAAGTAATTCTCCCACACCCTTTGCGTTGTATCCATTTTTGGTACACGATACCCCTAGTACACCCCTCCGAGCCTATCCTTTCGTTTCGACCTTTGAGCATCTTACTCAAAGTGAGAATTTGTTTACACCCCACTAAATGTACACCCAAATCGCCTTAGCCTACCTTGTATGCACCCACCTTTGGTGCATTATTGTGAAAACATTTGTTAAACCCTTAGTTAATTATCCGGTCAATTACATGGTTGCTAAGTTAAGTCATATCCTTGTACATATTGTTTTGGGACGATTGGGACTCATGGGTAAAGTACTAGTGTAATGAAGTAATGGGGAAGAACAACATTATTACCCCCATACGTGCTAAATATTTTAAAAGTACTCCAAGTTTTTCGATTATCTTAATTCGAGTCATTAGAATAGTGATTGTAAAGTTATGTAAAGATTCAAGTGTAAGGGGAATGCAAATCCCCTATGATGTATTATTTTGGATGGTAGGGCAAGAGTGTATGAAAAAAAAATCGAAAAATCAAGAAAAATAAAAAAAAATATGAAAAAGAAAGAAGAAAAACATACGGACTACCATCCCGTTTCCTTTTATGTTCCTTTTTAGTTTTTGTTATTTCATTTTTAGACTAAGATTGAGTCGAGTCTTGACTTAAGCAACGATGTAGAGTGCATGTATTTGATCATGATAATTAACTCGCCACCACTAAAATACCCTTTATTCCAACCAAACCGTGTTATCATATCCCTACACCTTACGTTACAACCCTTTATAAAGCCCTCTTTGATAGTTTATCTTAGGTGCTTACGCCTAGTGGAGGAGTAATTGATCCTTTCCCAAGCCTATGGTAATCTATTTGCTATGACAGGTAGTGAGTGTTATTTTCCGTTTCCATTTATGAGATATAAACTTTATGACATTTGAGAGATGTGAGAATCCAAACACTATTTGTGAGGTGCTAGTGTATGATTTCCGTGCTTGTTATGATTAGGGTCTAATAACTATTTGTTGTAATTACTTTTATATTCGTGTTAAATGACCCCTAACTCATATTTTGATTGGAATAAAAGCTCATTTGCTTGAGGACAAGCAAATCCCAAGTGTAAGGGTATTTGATGAGACGAAAAGTGTTACGCTTTTAGGGGGTCATTTAAGCCCTAATTCGTATAAATGTGATCAAATATTGCCCTAAATCGTTCCTTTTGTCATTTTAGGTACTTTTGAGAGGAATTCTGGAAAACATGCATATTCGGACGTTTTTGGAGCATAAAAGTGAAGAAAACGACAAAGTCTCAAAAGATGAAGATTTACAACCTGACGGCGTCAGAAGTCACAAGGTGACGCCGTCAGAAAGCCTTGACAAAAGAGTGGAAACCAATTATCAAATGACGGGCCAGAGGAAATTTTGGATTTAACACCTGACGCCGTCAGGTGTTAGGAAAAGTAGGCCGTCAGGAGTAAAGTTAAAGAGTGACGGCCCAGAAGGTTTTATAAGGTGACGGCGTCAGAAGTGGATCTAGGCCATCCGAGAAACCTAATGGCGGCGAGCTGACGGCGTCAGCCCTTATAACCTGACGCCGTCAGAGTGTAAAATCTATATATAGTTTTCTAATTTTCATTCATTAGTGTGGAACTTTGTGGAGAACTTTTAGGGCAAACCCTAAAGACGAATTTTCTGTACTTTTTAGGGTTTCCAACCCTTGGAACCCTCATGCTTAATTAAAGATAAGTCTTCACTTTAATTCAATCAATATGTCTATGTGTTGGTTGATTATCTCTTTTGCTTGTCTTTTAATTAACATGTGTAGCTAAATTCTCTAGTGTTTGCTTAGATCTAATGAAACCTAACTATTAATTATTGGTTGATTGGTGTGTGTTGTTGTTTGTTGGGATGATTGTTCCATCAATGTTAGGCTCAAGAAAACTGGCCAACCTCCTTTATGGTAACGTGCTTGAACGTCTTGGGAAACATGTAGCCAAGGCATACTAGGCTATTAAGGTAGTATTTAACGCATGAGCCACTGTTTACAACCCCTATGGTTGTGCCGTGCATGGCATAGGGCGAGATAAGAGCTCATAGAATTGGAGAGATATGTATGCCACTCCATGAGTTATTAGGAATACACCCTTCATCCACACAAGTAACACACATATCAATTAACCGGTAAAAGATAGTTAGGGAGTAATGAAATCTAAGTAAACACAATTTTCTCCATATTGTTTTCACAACCACAATAGTTTAGATATTTATTTTATTTTAATTTGCAAAAGTAGTAAACTTGGGTTAGTTGACTAGCAACTAATTCCGCCCTTCCTCTAAAAACCGAGATTTTAATTGCTTTCAAAAAAATATAAAAATACAAAAAGAATCTTCCTTCCACCCTTAGACCTATTAGAGTAGCTTTTCTATCCTAACGAACACTATTCCCTGTGAGAGAACGATCAATCCCCCGTACTTACCACTATCCTATACTACATCGGTCAGGTACACTGCCTGGTGGGGTTGTAAGCCTCTTGAGATCCCTCGAGAGGTAAAACCTGTTGTAAGGTTACAAAACCACGCATCAAAAGCACTTGACTCATTTGTACCAAGGTGTTAGTTGAGAACGTCATGTCGTGGAAAGTCACGAGATATGAAATTATGTATTCTCGACGTATTGTTACTTATATATATATATATATATATATATATATATATATATATATATATATATATATATATATATATATATATATATATATATATATATATATATATATATATATATAAGTAACTTATAATTTTCTCAACCTATAATCTTAATTGTCAAAACATATTTCTTCTTAATGACAATTAGATTATTTACTAATCTTTTCTTAATTTACATTCTTAATCTTCTTCTTTAACAAATTACCACTTTTCCATCAAAACCACTTTCAACCAAAACCACTCAACCCAAAACCATCTACTTCAAAACCACTTACATCAAACCGTAAACTACTATATCCCTTCCCCATACACTCTTACATATTCCCTTACACACATCACCTTTTGTCCCCCTCACACAAACTCCCACACATTATTCCTTTCACTTTACCAACTTCCCATACACACACTTATACACTTTCCAATACACACACATTTTCATTCAAAATACACACAACCCATACACACACTAAGGTACACATCACATCCATCTCTTACACACTCTTTTATTCCTTACACACTTTCAATCTCAACCCTTCATTCTCTTAAACCATCTGAACCATCCATCCTTTTAAACACATGTTTTTAATCACAACCCTCCATTTCAAACCAAATCAATCTCAACCATCCAACCACACTTTCCCCCCAAGCAAAGGAATATACCTTTTGGAATATGATGAGACGAAAAGTGTTATGCTTTTAGGGGGTCATTTAAGCCTTAATTCGTATAAATGTGATCAAATATTGCCCTAAATCGTTCCTTTTGTCATTTTAGGTACTTTTGAGAGGAATTCTGGAAAACATGCATATTTTGACGTTTTTGGAGCATAAAAGTGAAGAAAATGATAAAGTCTCAAATTATGCTGGGAACAGTACCTGATGGCGTCAGACACCATAAGGTGACGCCGTCACTTGAAGACAAAAGAGGTGGATTTATGTTATACCAGACGCCCAAGAGAAGAAATCAAGGATTAACACCTGACCACGTACCTGACGCCGTCAGGTGTATTTGAAAGTAGGCCATCTAGTGTAACTTTAAAGAGAGATGGCCCAGAAGATTTATAACCTGACGCCGTCAGGTAGGCCGTCTAGTGTTAAACTCATCGATACATGTTTTATAAGACGTTCAAGCACGTTACCAAAAAGGAGGTTGCGCCAGTTTTTTTAGCTGAACATCGATGGAACATTCAATCAAACAAGAATCAATAGGAGACAAGAATTATTATAAAACTAAACCAACTAGATCTAGTTGGAAGTTGTCACGCCTTATTGAGGGAGTTAGACACACACATCAACAAGCCTCATTGGACGAAGATATGACAGCAAAATCAACAAGAAATCATTAAGATCTAATTATTATATCACAGTTTCACACAATCATAAGTAACACAAGGTGAATAGCAACACAAATTAATGAAAGCAATTACAATAATAATGCAAGACATAATTGAAGATAGAATCAACACACCATTACAAATGTTTATGGGATGTGATTAAGACCCTCTAAGTTGCTGGAAAAAACCTACCCTAACCCTAGAATCAGGACTTAGGTTGTTTGGGGCTTACAAAAGTGAAGTTTATACATTGGTTATATTTATAGGCTCTGATTTTCTGTCCAAAGGGTGACGGCGTCAGCCTAACAATTGACGGTGTCAGCTCGATTTTTTCACGCAATTGTAGATCTTTTCCGTCCTCGGTAGCGTGGCTTTTGAATCACCCAATCCGAGTTCGTATGAAGAATTTTTATGGCTCAAAACCAGTGACAGCTACTCCGCGCGCATTGTTGTG
>LBNU01022960.1:0-16965 GCA_014162995.1 Artemisia annua
CAAAAACACATAAACCCTAAAATCACTCTAAAATTCACACGGCTCAAAAACAAATTCTGGAGGTTCCTCAAAATTTTTCGTGGCTTCTCTGGTCCTAAACATCATCAAAAAAATATTTTTTCAATTTTTGAAGGCTTGTTCCTATCATTTGTCGAATTATTTCGAAAATAAGGTACACAAATCGAATTCTTTCATACGACTTATATAAAATTCGTTCACCATTTTTCTCATGTTCCTCACACCCTTATTGGTCTGCGAAAATTGGTTTCAAGGTCGTGGTGCTCTTCGTGTGCTTGTGGGGATTTTTGTTGTCTCTTTTTGGCTCGCTAAAAAGTGGGAAATTCGTGATACTTGTTCCACTCATTCTAAAATCACCACGGTATTTTTTCTGTGTTATTTCTATTATATAAGACCCAAATAAAATAATAAAATCGAACCATGCACGTTATATAATTAATTTGTGAAAGAAAACCCTAATTATGCATGTAAACTCTAAATAATTCTAATTGAATTTTCTGGATGGGTACAATAATTTTTATGGACTTTATATATTTTGTTTGATCATAGAAAAATACTGGAAAATTGTGGAAGCATGGAACATGATTTTTGGATTTATGTTTATTTCGCTAATAATTAATTAAATAAAATGAAAATAATTCGGACTTTGCATGAACGAATTTTGGGTGATGATTTGCTATTTTTATGGTGTTCTATTATGTATATTTAATGTATAAAAATTGTTTTTTGAACAAACTTTATATATAAAAAAAATCAAGAAAATTTTATAAAATTACAAAAGGGTTTGGATCAAATTAGTAAAATAACAAAAACCCATGAAGCATTAATCAAATAAGTAGCTAAAAATCAAAGCTTTTTCATGATCTAACTAAGGCATGAACAAAATAATAACAGTAAAAATTGTGAAATCAGGGCACATGCATTGACTTTAATATAAATGAATCAGGATGAATAAAATTGAAATTGGGATCAATTGAATAATTGACTGACCTTATTTGATATGATTTGGTGATTTTCGGAAAATTCGAGGAGGAAAAGAAAGAAAGAAAGAAAGAAGATCTGTTTTGTTTCAGTAGTAGGGTTGGTTTTATACGACTTTTATTTTAGATCCCCAAATTTATATTTTTACTTTGTTATAAAACATAAAAGTTTGAGTAATTTGCAAAAACAGTACACGTTTAGCGCAAGTAGGGGTGGAAACACGTTGTCAGAGCTAGAGCTCGATATTTTGAGCTCGAGCTTGGCTCGTGAAATTTTTCAAAAGTTCAAGTTTGAGCTCGTGCTCGTCTCGGACTCGACTAACTTATATAACATGTTGAATGAAATAAAGCTCGTTAATCACGCTAGGCTCGAGCTTTTTTATTTTTTAAAGCTTGTATATGTGTAGAAAATATATATACGAATATATTTTAGGACTCGTTTAGGCTCGCGGGCCTAATCAAGCTTTATATATAAAGCTCAGGCTCTAGCTCGAGTATGGCTTATATGTGACCTGTGGCCCACACCTCCTATTTGTTTAGGGCGGGCGTCGTGAACTCTTATTTGATTAAACGAGCCTAAACTTAGGATTGAACTCGGGCTCGAACTCGTTTAGGCTCGGCTTGTTTGAGCTTTTTACCGATCCGATCCCGAGCTTTTCACAAGCGGCTCGACTCGTTTTCACCCATAAGCGCAACCGGTGTTAGCGTTTTGCAAAAAATATTTGTAATTTTTACTTTTTCTAAACGCTCTATATCAAAATGTCAGGTGTGCTTCATAGCAAGTGTTTTGAAGCAACCGACAGCTAGCGGTTAGCTTTTTGCACAAAATGCTTGTTTGAAAACAAGCAACTAGCATTCTATTTTCTCAAAACGCTCCAAATCAAAATGCTACTTCTAGTAGCATTTATGAGCAGCTAGCTAGCATTTCCACTTATTAATTATGACTATATAATTATGCTATTAAACGCTTTATTAAAACAAATAGCTATGGCTTCGTGCTATTGCTTATTGTTATTGTTTTCAGCTACTGCTTACTGTTATTGTTTTTTGCTATTGTTGTATTCACCAAACATACATTTGATCCAAGTTATTATAAAAGTAGATGGTACCAAATGACTTGTTTACTCAATAGTATCTTTGTTATGTGGGCGAAATACTCAACTAAATGGCTGTGACGTGTGAGTAGGGGTGTCATAAAACCCGACCCGAACACGACCCAACCCGGGTCGGGTCAACTCGGGTAAAAAATCATATTCAGGTCAATCGGGTCTACCTGAATTGACCCGTGTTCTAAACAAGGTCGGGTTCGGGCATGGTTTTTTAGCCTTGACCCGACCCGAACCCGAGTTGACCCGACTAAACTAACACTTTACAATGTGAAAATACTCGGGTTGGCCCGAACCCGACCCGAACCCGAATTGACCCGACCCGAGTTGACCCGAGTTCTAAACAAAATCGGGTTCGGGTATGTTTTTGGAGGCTTGGCCCGAGTTAACCCGAACCCGGCCGGGTCAACCCGAATGACGGCCCTACGTGTGAGATAGATTTGTCTATTTTCAATTAAGAAAAAAAAAATGATGATTATTGCATATATCTTATAGTAAAACTNTGATGATGATGATGATGATGATAAATAGTGAACGGATCTGCTCGACGGATCTGGGTGGCCGGAATTTTTGAGAGAGAAAGAGATGTGGTGATGGAGTGTGTGAGTGGAGTGGTGAGAGAGAAAGAGATGTGGTGGAGTGGGGAGTGAATTATTTTTATAAAAGATAAAGGGTAATATGGTCTTTTAGTATTTTTAATAAGAAGACAATATATCAAATCAACTGGACACGTGTCACAAAATTGACTGGGTAGCACAGTAGCACAGGTAGCACATGACCAAAATTGGAACTTTTGTCAAAATTGACTCATATGTGATTCTAAATTCGATTTTAGGTGCAAATTTGGAATTTTCACTACTTTTAATTTGTCAAATTTTATATTTAATGTTCCATATTTTACGTTATGTAATTTGATAATAAAAATAAAGTTATAAAAGTTAAAAATGAAATAGGGGAACGGGTGTAATTTTAAGAGGATACGGGGGTAATTTTAAGAGGGTATGAATATTCTAACCGTTGCATTTTTTTTTTTGAAATATAACCTTTTGATGCATGATTCATAATAACATTTAGGCATGTTTTGACTAAATATAACAATTTTAATCGATAGATGCAAATAATAAAAGGTTTTAAGCTTAAGCTAACACTGATTGAGCCATAAGCCAACCACAATCCGGGACAATAAGTGAAAAGCTCATATAAGTCATAACTATGACGGTTGTGAACATATATTAGTTACGTTCTCAAGTATACAACTTGGAGAATACGTTCATTTTTAGTTTGAAAAAAGTCTTAGGCTAGCTTCTTTATCTCAATTTTTATGCAAAAAGAGAAATAGGTTGAGTTGAATAATAATGAATAAGTCAGCTCATGGACCAAACAAATTGTTGGCCCAGTAAGCTAAGTGACTAGCCGAGAACATAAAACAAGCCCAAAAACAGCTGTTCAAAAAGTTAAGAAATACTGTAATTCCAAGGGAATTGGAAAAACTGTCCTTGTGGTTTGGCCAAATTGCACACAACTTGGAAAGTGTTGGTGTAGTCTTTGTGGTAACTTTTAATTCAGTTAGCATGAAAATGTTATCAGCAAATAGAAGGTTTTACCATAAATTATACCTAAGAAATGCAACTTGTGTCATTTTGTCTATGACATGTCGATTTTTCTTATAGTTTCATGTAGCCAAATCTTGGATTGGTGATCTTACGAATGAAAGTTTCATCATAGGTAATTTCAGATAGAGGTAGCGATATTATCATTGTGAGCCGTGGAATCATAAAGGCAGCTAATCCTTTTGATGCAGCCCGGGCTACAAGGATGAAATGCATATTTGGCTAACAGCAAATGAGTTTTTAGACATGGACTTGTAAAATGCAGAAAGAAAGACTTCCATCTTATGCGTTTTTATCTGTACTTTGTTAACCGAAGTTATATCTGGCATGTATATAATTAGGCGAAAAGTATGTGAATAGAATTTGCTCCTTGCAAGCCAAAACTTCTGCAACAAGACCACTCAAACAACCCATTTAACAACTCCAAAGTTGACTGTTGCTTTAGCGTCTTTGCCTCATCACCTTAGGACACAAATTCTGGGCGTCCTGACAAGAATAGTTTAGCAGTGTATCGAATTGAACCATTTCCATCAGTATCTTAAATCTTAATCAAATTAGTACCATACTAATATAAGTAATCAATAACAAGTTATAAAACACGATTGAATCTTATACTCGTGCATATTTGTATAAACTTTCCTTTAAACGAAAAACAGAATACATCCATATTGGTAAGAAGTCATCCGATAAAACCGGGATGCCACACATATACCAACATTATTCAAAAAGGTTACAACCAAACTCAAAATATATATATATAGAAGAACAACAAAAGCTTTACAAATTTTGATGCAGTCCAAAAGACTTAGGTTTAAGACTTTTAAGCCTAGTTATTCAAAACATGTATAGAAAGCAAGTTATGTTATATAAAATTCAAAGACTCGTTTAAAGGAGAGACGCTGAAATGCCAAAATCAAGATTCCAAAGATCAAAAGCTCCCTTCACAAAGTCATAGTGTCCTCCCTTAAGTGACAGCTTTTTGTTCACCACTGCTTCTCTCACGAAAGGATACGTCAAAAGGTTTCCCAAAGATACATTCACAGCCTCCTGCATTTGTTGGAAAACCACAAAGTCGGTAAATAAAACTAGTATCGTTTAAAAGAAAATGAGTTATTACAGTTTGAATTTTACTCATAATTAAGTGGACGAATAGGTACAATAGACGAAAGAGTAGTTATAGATGATACAAGTCAAATGGGTCAAGCGAGTTGAATATCAACTAGAGGGTATTCAAAATTAGATTACCCTATTTTGTAAATCAGTCTTTGTATTTAACTAATATATTTACTACAATTTGCTATTTATGAATTTATTAAGAGAAAGAACAAAAGAATGTCGGTAATCACTAATCAGCCTAAATCAACCCGTTTTGACTTCACTTGAAAAATGCTCATACTTTGACCCAAATCCGTTTTCATATGTTGATTACCCAACCTATTTTCCATTTCTAACCAGATTTCTCGTTACAAAGGATTCAGCGGTTTGTTATTCATGCGAAACTATTGTCCATTAGTCACATTGATTCTTTAGTTATTTTTAATATGGTTTTAATTATGAAAAGTGGGTGTGAACGTACCTTCTCACACTTGGTGCATAGATCCGAATGATCCATATCGCTGAAATCTGTTCTCACCTTGCTCTTGGCAGGTAACCCGATTTTGACCCATTGTTCTATGAAGTCACTGTTTGTTCAATATACACAACGAAATTGTTAGAATGTACGTATTTCTTTTTACTACACGACTAATCACATACATAGTGGAACTTTTGATGGTGATATAGGCGTTATTCATCTTACAACATTAGTGTCTTACAGGTTAAGTAAAATCAACTTAAATTCTGCATAGACTAAACATGTATGAAATTACTTTATCTCTATAAAAAAAGAAAAAGTAGGCAAATTCAATGGTATTCATCATTGAGCTGGTAATGCGTGTCATTCAAAGAGTGAAAGGCAACTGAATAAGACATGCATGTTTTGTGGACACAAATCATTGAATGATTCCTGATTACTCCAAAGAAATAGATGCCAACAACACATATAATCAATACTTTGAGGCAGTTTTTAGGCCAACGCTATCAGTAGTTCAATCCAAACTCTAAGTCGCGAGTTCAGATCTTTCTTTCAACACCAATGAAATAATTTGGTATATAGTTTCAAAAATAAATATTATGGGATTATTTCAAAGATGTGAAACATCTTATTCTTATAGATTCTTTGTATTTGAGGAAAAAGCCAAATAAGAGACGCACATGATTATCAATCAAAGGTCTGAACTATATATTTTAATGATAAGAACTTAATATAGACGCAACTCCATATCATATTAAAACTTAAAAAGTTACTTATAAAATGGTAGGATTTCATACGAGATCCAATAATTAAACTATTGTATCTTTCATTGCATGAAATGTATGAACAAAAGTTAAAAGACTTATAAGAGCAGTAAAAACCGTGCTTGTGCTTTTATCTAAGCATTAGTTAAATAAAATTGTCGGCAAAGAGGCGTGTGATCCTAAAGTGTGAATACATATGTACCTTGGTATGTTCAGTCCTAGAAGGAAAACATTAACTATTACTAATCATATTATATACTGTAACTTCATTCAATGACAGATATTTTGCATTATGCTATTGATTGAAAAGCCTTATATGACAATAATGTCGTGGAGTTAGAAGCAACTTTGGCTTGTATCACTATGGCAGTATGGCTAATAAACTATTAATAATCACCCGAACCAAGCATAGATAACCACAACCAACCATGTTACCTGAATAACACAGTTATCTAAACGGGTCAATGGGTTGGCGACGTAGTGGGTTGTAAAAGTTTTGTGAGGCACTTAAGTTCTTGGGTTGAATATATAACTTTTTCATTTTAATTTTTCTATTAAAACCCGTTCTTTCTTATACAGGTCAACCATTTACTATTCTAAAG
Organism: Artemisia annua; assembly: GCA_014162995.1. NCBI lineage: Eukaryota > Viridiplantae > Streptophyta > Magnoliopsida > Asterales > Asteraceae > Artemisia > Artemisia annua. The sequence goes on from LBNU01022960.1 coordinate 6,654, forward strand.
TCTAAAGCATATATTTTGTGTCGGGTTCTTGTTATATAAGAAATTCCACCCTTAATATTCGTTGCAACGTGTTTGTCGTAAATGAAAAGTAGCTGACTTACGAGGCAGTACTTCCATCTTCAGGGATGGACATGAGTCCTTTAATTCCACCACAACAGCTATGTCCAATAACTACAATATTCTCCACCTGATAGTACAACATTAACACCATTTAATCCATAGCTACAGTAGAGTTAAGGAATATTTCCAACAAAATAATGAAACTAAAAGTTACAGTTAATGAATTTTGATCAGTCTCCCATTTGCTGGGATGACTAATGACACCTTTATTAGAGTGGTCCATGGCAAATTAAATAAAGATAAAAGTAGTCAGATTAGAAAAAGGATAAACAAGTACAACTGTACAAGTGGAGCCTCCTTCAATTATTGTAACAGAAAACAATTTTAAGGAAGGTAACACATTTTTCTTTTTTACCTTATAATAAGTGTAAAAGAAAAAGATGGAATATGCTAAATGTTAATAAAAGGGTAACTTTATGCTTTTTTTACATTCTTTTCTTGGTGAACTGCATATGTAAAAGAAAGCTACTCCGTATCAGTTATGAACGCTTAGATAGTTTCAGACTTATAGTAAAGGTCTAAAAAATTTGTGTGTATTTATCAAACCAATGTTCGTTCATTAAAACACTTCTCTTTATATTTTCCTAGCTCAAGAGCTCACAAAGAAATAAGTTTCATTTCTCGTTTCTTATTATTTTTTCTCTTTGCTCTCTAGAATGCAATTAGGAGCAAATTTTATTCATGAACATAAGATCTATGATACAATACAAAGATTATTGATACAGATAAATACTGTCTAGATGTCCCAGCCTTTGATATAAAAGAATAATTTTCAAATTAGAGACAATGAGGCATGATCAATAATTAAGATACCCTCATACCCTTTAACCCCATAAGTTATCTTTGACTTAAGGGCATCTTCTTAAACTCTATGATGGGCATATTCCAAGATATGGGACTCAAAGGAGGTATGTCAAGTGGGGGAGTTGGCCAATTGACTCCACCCCATCCCACCACCACATAAATCTTCTTTTACTAAAGATAAAATCAACTATCACTAAATAGAATAAAGGATAGGCATGCTACTAGGGTCCATAAGTCACAACATATGTCTCTCATATTTATTTTTCATTTTTGACTTTTTAGCATTTAAAATAGTCTGGTATTTAATTTTAATATAGACAATCATCATGTTAGTTATTTTAGAAAGTAACAGGTTTTTATCTTCATAACTAAGTATTGGTGAAAGAATAGGTGTAATAACTAGATGAAGTTGACTAGTTGGCAGTTGCCTATGGAGAAGAGGGTTTAGATACTCACCTTTAGGTGCACTACTGCATATTCAATAGCCGCCCCTGCTCCAGAGTGTTTAACCTGTATATTGAGATTTTTATAAGTACACACAGCAAGAGCCAATAAGCAACGAGGATGGTAATCGATTAAAAAAAAGCAGATTTGGTCATAGTCTAATAGATCAGTTGGTCTTTTTGCACTATCTGTCATTAATCCAAAAACTTATAGACACATTTTTAGACCATTTAAAACATATGATAAGTGAAATTATGTTCTCAATCCTTCATTACAATGTTCCCATTAGATAGGAAAGAAGTGAAAGCATGGCCTAACCATGTGCTTGATAACGTGTTAGCAATTATTTTTGAAGATGCTTATGGGGTTGACTTCATATGAATAAAACACCATTAATTTAATCATAATACTTATAAATTTCCTTGATCTTCTATATCTAGAAAGTAAATCAAATAATAGTTTAGTTTAAATGATTACCGTATCATAAGGAGGAACCATGTTAGCAATGTTTCTGACTACAAAGGCTTCCCCTGGCTGGAAATCCAGGATGTGTGACGGACAAACTCGAGAATCCGAGCAGGCAAATACCAAAAACTGCGTTAACAATAAATGAGTTAAAGAAGATGAATATAATCATTAATCAATATCTTTTTCGTTTAGCAGTATACAATGTTTCAACGTGTTTGTAAGATGCATTTCAACCAAATATTTGCGAGTTTTAGGTACCAACCAAGACAAGATGTATCACATTTTTAACTTTTTTTTCACATTTAAGTCATATCATATTTGCTTTCATCATTTTTTTATTGTACATAATTCACATGGGTTGAAAAAAAAATGCAATAATGCATCTTTTCTAACTTATGTGAGGAAGCCATGGCTGACACAGTGACACCTATGAAATAAAAGTTTGTTTAAGAATAAAAAATGTTTGTAGACTTTGAATAGAACCTTCTATTAATTACTTTATATCAGTTTACAATTCCATATATTTAAGATATCATCAACATGGTAGTACTTGATATGACAAAACTTGTAGTATGAGATTTAAAGATAATTGTCAATATTTGCCAGCAATTTGTGGTCTTTTGTTATTATAGTGACAAATGATTTTGAGATAAATGGTATACCTTGGGGCTTTGGCCTGTGGCAAGCTGACCATACAAAGTGGGGTTTGCTCTACAAAATTAAAAAGAAGGAAAAGGTTAGTTAGGGTCAAGTGACAGATAGGGGTATATATTTCTTGTGGTACATATCCCTTTCTACAGCATAAAGAACAAATTAAATATAACTTTAGGCATAAAAGTTATTATACTACCAACATAAGATTCAATTATACAACCATGCAAAAATGAAATTATCTCCATAAAAAAATTTTCATTTCACTAACACATAGTTTAGCAAGACAAACATTTAGATTGTATGTACTCAAACAACCGTTCGCGAGGATAACCTTTATGTTTCGCAGGATTATAAAGAGCGTCTAATCTGTTTAAGGTTGCATGTTTTCGTCAAATATGATCATACCCGTTTAGTATTCTTATTCCCTAGCTTCTCGCTGGTTTATTTGTCGCTAGGTTATCTAATCCGTGAAGTACATTAAGTAGTGATTATAATTTCTTAAAAGCCAAGCTTAGAGACAATACTTCTCGATATGGCTGGCATTTTCACCTAACTAATAATCTATAGCTAAAACTTAAACAAAAACATCCAACACTTTTTCAAAGCATTAATAAAATATACAAGTGGATGATGACTTATCTAATCAATTATTCACTATATAAAACCATGTAATAATTTGCTTCAGACTGATAGTAGTGGAACCACAACAAGACGACAAACAACCCCACTACATCAGCGCCAAATCACGAGGGCTCGGTTTGGATAGACAAACCGAATTATTTAGTCTTGTTATTACTAGTCTCATATCGTCTCATATCATGACTTTTTTATTCATATTAAGATGGATGCTTATAGGGTCAAGGACTGTGACAAAATGGAATCAATAAATCATGTTGCATGTAAAAGTGGCAATAGTACAGTCTGCCCACTATAAAAAATGCTGTGTAGATTATATGCTCAGAAATGATCAGTAGTAATCATTTTCAGTACAAGATAAAGGTACAAAAGATACGTACTCATATTTTTCTTTCTTAAACCGAGCGAAACCGTCACGGATTCTTTCCACCGGGTTAAATGCATCCGCATCAGCTCCCTTTAGCTCGGCCGTGAGGAGCTTGATCTTTGAAGCGGCAACTGCTTGAAGGTCGTTGTTCTCACTGCATAATTGTAGCATTCGAATATTAGTCTCGATGTAAGTAACCTTGATTATAGGTAATTCGCAAACGCCAACAAATAAGTCACCTTAACATTAACATCTACAACATTTTTTGTCTTTTTTTTTCTTCTTTTGTCGTGCTAGGTTAAAAGAGTAACTAACAGTCATTTGTCATGTAAAGTAATCTTTTTTCGACAATTTAACGGTTTTACATCTTGAAACGTTCAATGTGATCTCAGGCGTTAGCGTCTAAATGCGTTAGAAAAAAATGTAACAAAAAATGACATGTACACAACTATTGCCATATTGTAACGTTTCATATTTAGTTTAGAAGCATTTATTTTGGCTTATTTTTATCATAAGTGTCAAATAAAAATTATTTGTCATTGTTTGAATAAACATAGAAAATGGGTTTTTAAGTAACAAATCTTTGTATTTTGTACTTTTGGCAATGTTATCCTTATGTCTTAAACAACCTTTTTGGTCTTTTATAATATCTTGCTCAAAAAGTTGTGAAAATTACTACTTACTTATTGTGTAAGGAAAAAAAACGGTTTACTTATTACCAAATTAAACTACCGACAAAAACCACACGTTAATTTCAAAAACCTGTCTCAATCAAAAATATATTTCAAACTTTAAATATCGGGTATAATTGAGGAAAAGCGTTTATAAGTATTTAAGAACGATAACCGTAAGTGATTTTAATGCTCGATTGACAATCAACAAGTAATTTTATCTTTTTTTTTTTTTTTTCATAATGCTCATTTGTCACTGTTTTATAAAATGACATTTAAAAACGTTGAACATTTAATAAATTTGATGATACAACACATTATAATTACAGCTACAATTGCATTACCAAATAGTTTTATAAAATTTTGCTCTCCGTTTTTGTCTCTCCTCACGCAACACCAAAACCAACCCCAATAGGGCCTCACGCGTAACTTGATGCAAAAATACCTCCCCCACGCTCCTTTGGGAGCAGTTGGTGTGTGCTTATTCGCACACTTTTTTCGTGCCAAATTAAGACCAAAACTAACCATAAATGCCAAAGATATTGTGTTTTTGCGTTTGTAATCGTGCAGGTACGGATATTTCAGAAACAGGGATGAAATATGCCAAAAAGGACAAAAACGACCTACGAATACTGATAACATTATCTAAAAGAGTTACTATGAAAAATGTGATTGGGACACGCAGGATGACGGCCGGCTGACGGCAGATGTAGAATAATCAATTTTCAATCATATTCAACGGTGACAAATTCAAAGCAATTTATTACTTAAATAATCAATTTAAATTAATGAATTCTGATCCTGTTATTTCGGAGTCAAGAAATACAACCGGCCGACGATGATTCATACTCAACAACAATAACGACACCAAAACCTCAGTCTCGCGAAAACGAGATACGAGAAAAGTAAGATGTAGACAGTAATATCTCAATCTGTAAATAAGAAAACGGATAATGACAAATAAATGTATCTAACTTGTTATTTTGTCTAGCCTTTTTTCGTTATCAAAACAAAAACTTTTTAAATTTCGACTTTTGTGTGTATTTCATGACCACTCTCACTTTACGTTTTGTTAACAAAATACTGCTTTTAGCAAAAACTTTTACTCGAAAATAAAAAAGCTGCTTTTAACAAAAGCTATGACGATTATAGCATAAAAAAGTATATTCGAGAAAACACACAAATAATAAGTTACCGTACAGCAGAAAACAAACAGTAAAATATATATATACATATATATATATAGGGATATCTTGGCTACAATTATTGTAGCCAATTGGCTACAATCCTCATAAAAAAAATACATACAAAATCAGGGACCCACATAATAGGATTCAGGGACCCACAGAAAGACTCATGGACCCACATTTTTAGCATGGAATTGTTGTTGTAGCTAAGATATTCCCTATATATATATATATATATATATATATATATATATATATATATATATATATATATATATATATATATATATATATATATATATATATATATATATATATATATATATATATATATATATAAAAGACAGTTAGTTAGTTAGTTAGTTACCTGAGAAGCTTCTTAAGTCCGTCAATTGCGTCATCAATTGTGTATCCATTAGTGGCTGCTGCCATATCTTCTTCTGCTACCTGCATAATTTTAATCAAATCAAACTTTTATAAAAATTCTAATCAAAATTTTATAAAAAATTGTATCATATTTTATAAAATTTTGAACAGATCATAAATAAGCATGCGATGGTAACTGATCGATCAGGTTAATTCATTAGATTATTAGTGATTGTAACTGATAAAGGATAATTAATAAAATTTGAAAATGAAATAATATATATGAACCTTTTGTTAGTTGATAATGGAGGGAGGGAAAGGAGGGAGATGATGATTTTGAGTAGACAAGGGGACTTTTTTGAGTAATGGGGGCTACTGGATCTATTATTTATAGCATGATTTTTACCCAACACTAAACCGCGGTTATCATTTTTTTTATTTTTAATTTTTTAAAGTTTTGTGATTGATGTTTTTCTTTTGAATTTTGTACACGGCTATACAAAGTTACAAACTATTTTTGGTAAATTACTTTCTGGGTGGGAAATTTGGTAAAAGATTTGTGATTATATAAGTGAAATGTTTGGTATTTCAAATTCGAATAGTATTCTTTTGTGTAAATGAGTGTGTTTGGTAAACGTAGTAGTAGCAGTGAGTGTTAGTTGTAAGCATCAGATTTTTTTTCTATAAAGTCTGTAGTTGTAGGTTATGTTTGGCGCAAAGCTTTCTGGAGCTTTTTGAGGCGATGAGCGGTGAGTAATGAGCTTTTTGATTTTTAGTGTTCGTTTGGCAGGAAAGCTCATTTTTCTAATGCTTCTTTATGAAGCTGTGAGCGGTGAGCTGTGGCTACTGCTCACAGCTATTTTTGCCAAACATAGCCGTAATCATAATATGGTAAACATCTATTATATGTTCAACGCTCCTAAATGCTAGTTTATCAAATGTTGAAAAATGAGCATTCAGAAAAAACAAAAAGAGAAAGCTATTTGTTGTCTATCAAACGAGCATTAAAATCACAAGCGCTCAACGCTCATCGTTTACTGCTCCTAACTCTGCGCCAGACACGCTCATAATCATGAAGTGAACACGTCGATCTCTGTAATTAGAAAGTTTTACTGATTTATGTGTATGATGGTGTGGTCTCATAAGTCGTGAATTAGTCGCTTAAAATATCAAAAACTATGACTTTTGTAAAGAATAATCCATAGTGTTACATCAAATTGGCCATGGTTATACTTTTTGTCAAATTTTGTAAATTTTATAGTCAAAGCTTTTTAAATTTTGTACACGGCTATACAAACTATTTATAGTGTTATATCAAATTTAACCATGGTTATACTTTTTATAAAATTCTGTTCACGGTACAGAAACTATTTATAGTATTATACAATCAAATTAACAATGTTAGACTTTCAATGAAATTCATGTATGTAACTTGTATGTGAAGTATTTATACTTTTTAGTTTTACTCGTCTACAAATACTATTTATAGTTTTATACAATTAATACCGAATTAACTATGGTTATACTTTATTTGAAATTTATGTAAGGCTTGTATTTGAAGTTACTTGTCTACGAAATACTATTTATAGCATAATACAGTACTATTTATAGCATAATACCAAGTTAGTCATGGTTAATATTTTTATGAAATTTATATAACTTGTATTTGTTATACTCTCCCAGTCTTAAAATATTTTTTTACTAGAAAAAACACATAGTTTAAAGAAAACATAATTATTATTTTTTTTAGGATGACAACTTTTATCTTTAACTAATTAATTTATGATTTCTTTAGATTTTGTAATACTAACAATAAATTAAAGTAATATAAGTAAACTCAATCAAACTTTTTCATCTATTTTAATATGAGACAATTAAAACAACCTCGGTGAACAATAAATTTAGAATGAAGAGAGTATAATGATGGTGATAACGAGTATTTTGAAGCATTTAACATTTAGCTTTTAAATTTCAACACTTGATGATTACCGATACATTTGTTACTAAACACATCTCATAACAAAAACTACAGGTTAGGAATACAGCTTATAACTTGTCGCTAGTTTTAGGAGTTTCACCAAACACAAGCGATAACTATTTATAGCATTACCAAAACTAACCATGGTTTGACTTTATATGAAATTTATGATTGTATAATTGACATATGGATGACAAACCATAACGTAGCTTTTTAAGACTAACCATGGTTAGACTTTGTATGAAAATTTGTAATGAATTAAAACTAGTTTTTATGGTCATCGCTATCAACATTTCACGTCAACGTCACTTCACTGTTTAACACATCACCAAACCCATCATCTTTTACTTTTTACGGTCACCGGCATTAAAATCACATTTTATACATACATACATCACAAAATACCGCACACACTCACAAATAAAAAAAATAAAATTGATGCATACCACCATTATTTGCCAAAAAAAAAGGTGGTGGGAAACTCTTTCAAGAGGATCACGCAACACGCATAACGGTCACTATAAAAATGATCCACCACCTCAAAATCAGCCTTAGTGAAATAGTATTAAGAACTAATCAAGTATTAAGATTTTGATGGGATTAAACGACCCATGAAAACCGGTCATTACTAAAGGGCCCATTAATGGATATATTTATCCATTTAATTAGAAAAAATATCTTTTAGGAAATTAAGATACTATAGAATTTCTATTTGGTGGGGGTGCATTATTGACTCTTTCTAATTATAGATTTTTTTTAAAGGGGGTGAAGCATGATTTAAAAACGATCAATAATTTTTTCAACGCGGTTTAACAATGAAAGGAATATTAGAAGATGTGGTGACATTTTGGACCCATAAAATATTTTAATTTGGTTATGGTCTGGTCTAGTGGCTCGATTGGGCGCACATCAACCTTGGCTAGCTCGTTCGCACTGGTACGCGACGTTGATCAAGTCAAAATCATTAAACAACATTACGACGACGCTACATAACAATAAAAGTCGGGTATTGATAGAGTTTGATACGTGTTTCATATGACAATGATTTGCTCCGATCATAACTATTTCATTTTCTTTTGTCTTCTGCTTGGAGCTTTTGATGTATATCGCTTTTCTTCCTCTTAATTGGGTTTTTTAATATATTTACCGTTTCAAAAAACAAAATTATTTCTTTTGATGTGAACGATGTTGTGACTGACTATTAAAGTTTAAAACCATTGTTATATTTTTATTGAGCCTGTATTATACGGTTATAGTTTTAAATACTCTTATCCTTAAACATTCTATGACAATTAGTTTAAAGAAAATACTATTAATGTTATGTTATATTTCGGCTTTAGTTTAATTTGATTAACCTCTAGTGCGAAAGTAACTATATATTTATGAGAAATGACCCAAATATTAATGTCGTCAACAACAAAACTTACATGTGCAACTCTTAAATGTGTCCATTCTAAATATGTCCGTTCTAGACATTTAAAGGACATCATAGTTGTCATAGGCCCCTTAAAATGGGATAGGTTATAAATACCTTCCTATTTTTACTAGTGACAATTTTTATTTATTTATTCATTTTTTAATTGTGAAACAGAAAATGCGGGGAATAAAAAATATAAAGTTTAACAAGTCAAAAATTTTAAACTGACAAAAAGTACGGAACATAAATTGATAAAAAACTTTGTTGTACTGTAAATAAAGGATCAAACGAGGGTAAAAGATACGAAACATGTGTAATTTTGATGAGCCAAGTGTGGTACCAATAACATAACCCAATCATAATATAGATAAGAAAATGCTTTACTACATTCCTTTTAAAACTTGTTTTGCTTTAATGATGTTTCAAAGGTTTTTTCTTATTTAAACAACTAAAGGCACCTACAATAGTGTAAATACATTTCAAGGGTTTATAAAGGTGAGATATCATAAATTCATAATACCGAAGACTATAAAACTTTCTGCTATGCAAACATATCCTCATTTGACACGAAATTTTTAACACTAAATGACGATCTCACATAACTCATATGCATGTATGGACGGCCCTACATTGGTGTCGGGTGTTGCACAAGCTGCACCCGATTTTTTTATCATAAAGTGCAATTTTTTTAGAAACTGTCCTTTTCTATATGTGCAACCCCCGGTATAACTTTTTGCTACTTTTGGTTTTTTTGGTATAACTTTACTTAGCTCAACAATTATTTTGTGCAACATCCTCTCAAAAATCCTGAGTCCGTCCCTATATGCATGTAGTTATGAAAAGGTTGAAGTGATAGAACATTTTCACTCCACGTATGTAAGTATTAACCAAAAAGTCAGTGTATTTTGCAAAAGAGCTGTAATAGCATGAAGTAGCAGTTTTATTCTATAAAAATGTTTGATAATGCAGTTGTAAGTATAATAACAATGTGTAAAACAACTCTTAAATGTTCAACGCTCCCAAATTCTACTTCATTGAGTGTTGGAAAAGGAACATTCCGAAAATATAAAGTTACTTGTTGCTTGTCAAATGAGCATTAAAAATTACAACGTTCAACATTTACCGTTCGCCGCTCTTAAATACCCTAAACGCTTTACGTCAAATACACTCTCAATATGGCTATTTTGGCAAAATTAGCTG
>LBNU01022963.1:0-16672 GCA_014162995.1 Artemisia annua
AAGCGTAATTGCATTCTCTAAGGTATCGTAATTTACCCCCCTTACACTTAAGATGAACATTGTCCCCAATGTTCAAATAACAAGATGTAAAAGTAAATAAGGTAAAGAATGAAATCAAATACTCCCCTGATTCGCTCGGTAGATAAAGTGGTAACATGGTTAGATCTTCTTCCAAGAAAATGAACGCTCAAAGCTTCCCTTCCGAAATATAAATCATCTTCTTGTCCAAAATAACCTGCTAAACCTGAGAAAACAAACACGAAACCCTGCATAACATCGGCGGGATAAATCTGTATAAGGATATAATGCTTGTGGAATGAATATTTTGCAGATTCCTAGAGTTTATAAGTTAGAGATTTTATAAAGCATTTTATGATTCCGGAAAAAAAACAAAACTTTCAAAAATTCCAGAAAACTGAGCCTGACGGCGTCAGCCTGGAGCTTGACGCTGTCAGAAGTGATCTGACAGATTTTCATGTTAAGTTTCCGGAAAATTTCTAGAAAAACCCAATTCTTAATTCCTGAAAATCCTGCAAAATATCATTATGACTCGATACAAGCATTTGACTCAAACAATTACTAATATGTATGTCAATTTAATATTGTTATGATTCATGTTCATTTGTTCTTATAAACCGATTTTGATTTCCCTTACACTTATCTTTTGCAAAATACATTTATATGTAGTTAAGACGAAGTTAAAAAAAATAAAGCATTTTTACAATTTTGAAACATGAATCAATAACGATAAAAATTAAACATACATACGGAAGCAAATAAAATCAAACAAGCAAATAAATAACACACAAAGCTTGGGTTGCCTCCCAAGAAGCGCTTTTCTTTATTAACGAGTCTTGTAGCTAGACTCAAAGTCACGGGCTCTACCCTACGTAGGTGAGGTCCGCATCGAGGACATCCTTAGGGTTGATTTTGGTTGGAAGTGTCCTATTGGTGCGTTTGGTGAAATATGACCTCTCAAAATTCTCTCCATCCGGATCATATAGAGTCATCTTTATGTGCCATGATCCATCTCCTTCCTTAGGTGGCTTTTTCCAATTCCATTTATGTTTATCGCCTTCGCTTTTCCACTTATTCATGGCTAAGTTAATTGGCAAAACTCCTAGGAAGTCAATCATCTTTCGAAAAACTAGGGGATCTTCAAAGGGGTCTAACTCGGTGTCCCTAGCCAAAAGTTGTTCTATCGTTTGTGTTCGGTTCACAAATTCGTCTTCTAGGTAGAATGGGCGTTGGGGTCCTATGAAGTCTCCTTCTAACCATGGTCCGTATCTAAAGGGCCTCCTATTAACATCGGTTGATTCCTCAAGGGTGTCATAGGCATGTTTCTTAACATCATATACCGACCAAGTTTCTCCTTCTCCTACCGCTATCTTAGATTCCTTACAATCAATCATAGCACTTGCGGTGGCTAGAAATCCTCTTCCTATCAACAAGGGGCATGTAGGGTCGCTAATCATGTCGAGGACGTGGAAATCGGCTAGAATTGTCAACTTCCCTATGTGAACTACCACGTCCTTTACTACTCCTACCGGGTATGCTACACTTCCATCCGCTAAACCTATTATTACCTCGGTTTCTTCTAGCTTTCCTAGTTTGAGGGTGGTGTAGAGAGGTAGTGGAAGTAAGTTAAGGCTTGAGCCAAGATCGGCTAATGTACTCCGAATTACCGATCTTGCACGGTAGGACAAATAAGCCCGGGTCGTCTAATTTCTTAGGTAGCTTGTTTCGAACGAAGGCGGTCCCCTTGTCGCCTAATTTGAGCTTCTTCTCGTATTTTTCTAAGAGGGCATTATAGTACGGAGCTCGTGCTAAAATATCAATAACCGGACGTTCGAGGCGGAGTTCCTCGAATTCTTCGTCTATGTTTTGAATGGGTGGTGTTTCAACTATGTTGTTGACCAATTTAGTGTTGGATACCTTATTCTTATGGTCTTTTTGAGGGATTTGGGTTTGTTTGAAACACGTGCTCATGGAATTGACTGAATAATATTGTGGACAAGAACTAGGAGACGAAACCGACGAAATGGCGTTGACGTTTAGTTTCCGGTTCTTGACCGTGTTGCTAGGAAGTACTCCTATATCTCGGTCATTGAGAACTTTCAACAAAGTGTCAATTTTATTGGTCACCTCGCTTTGCCTTTGTTTGAAATCAACTTCAAACTTTGCTAGACGAGCTTCTTGAGATGCCATAAAATTGGACATCAATCCTTCAAGATTGTTGGTACTACCATAGTTGTTGGAAGGATTGTTATTGAAAGTGCGGTTTAAGGATGAACCGCTTTGTTGGAAACGATTAGGTGGGTTGGAAGAATTGGTTTGGGGCGTGTTTTGGTTTTGCTTCCACCTAAGGTTTGGGTGGTTTCTCCATGAGGGGTTGTAGGAGTTACCATAAAGGTTTGGCTCGGGTTTGAAAGTGTACCACTTGTCTCCCGCTCCATCGGTACGTGAGGATGCGTAGTCCGCAAAAGCTTGTTCGGGGAGTTCCATGCAATCACGAGTGTCGTGGGGTTCACCACATAATTCGCACGAAGAAGTGATTTTGTTCACTTGGCTTGAAGGTTTAGGAGCCTCATAGAGTCATAGGATTTCATAAGAAACTTGACTTGGTCTTCAAGTTCTATGATCCTACGGTCGGAAGTGCTTAAATTGTTCGAATGCAAAGATATTGCCTTACATTTTTATTCAAATCAGGGGATACATTCTAACTTTTTTATGTTTCATAAAGAGCAAGATCTTCTTAGGAGATCCCATGATTGTTCCGCACTTAGATCACGTCGCTTACCCACGGCCGCATGGCACCATGGTTTGCCTTGTGGGGAGAATTGATATGTCATTAGAAGATTTTGACTTGGAGCCAACGGTCATATGCCATTGGTGAGGACTTTTTGGAGTAAGTCCTTGGAATCAGTCCATGCCTCGTAGAGGGTTTCGCCTTTTGACGTTGTTGGAACATCAAGATATCATTCCTTAGCCTGCAGCATTCCCGGTGGGAAACTGAGCAACGAAAGAAGTTGGAGATCATCCCACAGAGGTGATGGATCTTGCGTGTAGGACGCTCTAGCCATTGACTAGCATAAGTCTCGCCAGGAGAATTGAAAGAGACGCAATCGGTTCGTCTCTCGAAGTTTCACATCAAGGTCTATGGAGTCTACGGATCTTAAGGAAAGTCCTTGAGGTGTCTGAATTAAGGAATCTTCGAACGTAGTCCATGGAAAGGCATCGCTTTGCACCAACGGATGGTGTCGGATCGCACGGAACACATTGGCTCCTTGAGTAAGCTCAATGGTGTTATTCGATAGCCTACCTGTGGTAGGACGGGATACTCTCTAAAGTACGGGCTCTAAGGAGGTTGGTTTTGTTGGGTGGTGGGTTGTTGGAGATCAAGGATATTACACCTTCCATGTTTTGGCGGATGGTACATGGTTACGAATCCAAGACCGAAGAAATAAAGGATAGACTAAAGAAAAACCTAGAAAAATAAAATAAAAATCATTCACAGAAAAGAAATAGTGCGTAGACCTAATAAAATAAATTCGCCTAATACAATAACTATTCCCCAGCGACGGCGCCAAAAACATTGATGCGTGGGATTGCGGACCACGCCTCAGGTTTTTACTCTCAAGGTAACTTGAGAAGCTTGCAATCCCACCAGGCATGTACCTGACCGTGTAGTTATAGTGTAGTGGCAAGTACCGGGGGATTGATGTTTCTCTGCGGGAAAGTGTCGTTAGGATTGAAAGGTACTCTAATAGGTCTAGGATGAGGGAAGATTCTTTTTTGTATTTTATTATTTTTGGAAAGCAAGTAAAAATCATCGGGTTTTGAAGGAGTGGCGGAATTAGTCTGCTAGTCAATAACCCAAATAACTATAAATGCAAATAAAATAAAATAACAGAAAATAAAGGTTGTGAAAACTATATGGAGAGAAGTGTGTTTACTTAGATTTCTATCCTAACTATCTTTCCGATTGATTATGTGTATTAATTGCGTGGATGACGGTTGTATTCTTTATAACGGTCGTGGGGGTGTTGTACGGACTTCCCCACTCTATAACTCCTAATTCCCACTTTTTCCATATGTCGAGCCGGCTAAGAAGCTCCTAACATGGGATCACTAGAATTCGCTCATGCATTAAATACAATCAAATAACCTTAGTACACCTTGGTTCATGTTTCTTAAGACGTTCAAGCATGTTACCAATTGGAAGTCTGCCATTTTTCTTAAGCCTAACATCGATAATCATTCATCCAATACAATCAATAACACACCATTCAATCAATAATCAATAGTTAGGTTTCATTAGATCTAAGCAAACACAAAGAAAACCTAGCCTAGCATGTTAAATAAAAGACAAGCGTAAGATAGAATCAAACAACACATAGACATATTGAATGATTAATTGATTACTTATCTTCAATGTAACATGAGAGATCCAATGGTATAAAACCCTTAAAAAAGCTGCAAAAATCGTCTAGGGTTTCTCTCTAAAAAGTTCCACACAAGTTCCACCCTAATGACTAAAAATTATGAGAATATATATAGAAAATTAGATCTGACGGCGTCACGTTATAGCCTTGACGCCGTCACCTCGCCGTGATTAGGGTTTCTTGATGGCCTTCTTGACGCCGTCCCCCTTTAATATCCCAAAATCTATTCTGGCCTATCAAGGCTTGACGCCGTCAGTTCCATGATTGACGCCGTCTGGAGTACTATTCCAGCAGATTTTAGCACTTTGTCGAATTCTTCACTTTAATGCTCCAAAAATGTCTAAAATGCTTCCTTTTCCAGAATTTCTCTCCAAAGTACCTAAAATGCCAAAAGGAACGATTTAGGGCAATAAATGATCAGATAAATATGATTTAGGGCTTAAATGACCCCCGAAAAGCGGTACACTTTTCGCCTTATCACTTGTCATTACTGGTGCTGAGGGATGACCAATGATGTTTACTGAAGGGTGATCTCTAGTCCAATGATGTGTTGAAGAGTAATGTTGATAGAACGTATGGATATTAGACGGATCCAAATTGCGTGTGGACGACTCTGCAATATCTGGAGCGGTTGGAGTCTGTGCGAATGGGTTAAAGAATGCATTTGGATCATAATCTGCAGGTTCAGGTATTGTTTGTTGTTGTTGATCTTCAGCTGAAGTTTCAGTGTTGGAAGAAGAAGGGTTTTTTAAAAACCTTATTCGTGCTGTTATTGATCATCTAAAGAGGCTGATACCAAAGCGTAGGGAGCTGATTGTGGAAAATGAAGCCTTGGGAGAGCGTGGTGTGGTGCTTGACAGCTTGGATACGTTAAGAAAAACACAGGCCAGGCACATCGACATCAATCTTGTTGAAAACACCAATAGTCATCTCCCTGAAACACCTTGCAACCAGCATATATCGACAAAGCATGTTTGATAAGGTTGTTTTAGGTTTGTCCTAAGCTTGAAGGGTGTTAGTCTAAGATGAAAGTGGGGGCAATATGTGACCGCTTATTGTATTAGTGGTTTAAAGTTGAAGAAGCAGACAATGAAATTTACTTTACAACATATTATAATTATAATGTGCTAGCACGTTGAATTTCATAGTCACTTTCTTAAACTTCACATCACTTGTACAATAAGCAGCCATGATGATGTCCCTTTTACTTGAATCCATCTTGAAGCTCTAGAACACACCTTAAACAATCTTATCACCCATGCTTTGTCATAGAGGTCACGAAATAAGTTGCAAGGTTTTTCAAGGAAATGAATATTGGTGTTCTCAGCAATTTTGAGGGCATTCTCATTAGATTCTCTGCATGCCAGATTCCGATTGACAAGGATTGTGCTCTGGTTCACGCTCTAGCACCCATGCTTTGAAGGTGTTTTGAGTACGATGTTTAATAGCCACAAGCTTGCCTAACTTGAATAGCTTACCTCGTGTTTGATGACAATTTCAGACTCAAGAACGGCATAGAGAACAAACAAATGGCATTGACTTTTTCCCAGTTAACATCAGAAATCCTCAAAACATCACCAGGTTTGATATATTGTGATGTTACTAACGCTACCAAGCTGGCCATATTTTACAAATTTGTCATATTTTATGTGGCTATCTATTTCAAGAATGAATGTAATTTACATCGTCCATTTTTTGCTTTGGTACTTTTTTCTTTGTGTTCAGTTTATATCTTGTCATCGTACGAAGCAACTAGTCAAAACGATATATGTATCCCTGCTTCATCCCACACTAGGTTTTTTTTCCTTTGTATTTTGGGGGTTAAATATATATTGTATACGGAAATGACATGAAAAATGAACACCAATTTCACATGCGTGTCACTTAAGTGTCGGTTGGCTCCTCTTCGGTTTGGCGATGAGCAAGTGACTAGTTGGTGCGGGGCCCGGGGGGAGCCGTGTACACATTAGTGAGGGGACATGCCCCCGACAAAGCTGTTGCAGACACACTATCTTAGCACAGAAAATTATAACGATTGATGGAAAGATCTCCATTGTCATCAACCTAAAAAACAGAGTGCCCTCACGTCTTCACTGGCTTCTCAATGGCAACAATTTTGTTGCTTGATGAGATGTGCATTTGGCTTCTTTGCTTCACCATCTCGGTTTTGGCAGTGAGAGGATAATGGTAAAATGTTTTGGCAGTGAGGGGATAGAAAGTAAATAAGAATAGGTTTACAATCACACCATTTTTATGGATTGAAGCGCCATCCTTTAGGTTATGCAATATAATTTACAATAATAGTTTTAGTACCTACAAGTAGGGGTGTAAACGAGACGAGACAACTCGCGAGCTACTCGGGATTGACTCGTAACGAAATTGACTCGATGTAAACGAGTCGAGCTCGAGTTCGAGCTACTCGAGTATATTTTCGAGTCGAGTTCGAGCTCGAACATACTCTGCTCGTGAAGCTCGCGAGTCTTATCGAGTTTCAACTAAATTACACTTTTACCCTTTTATATACATATATTTATTTAATTTTCATACAAATCGAGTCGAGCCGAGCTTGATATGTTGAGTATTCATCGAGTTTGAGCCTTAAATGTGAAAATAATCGAGCTCGAGTTTTGTATAACGAGTCGAGCTCGAGCTCGAAATATAAAGCTCGACCGAGCTCGAGTCGAGTTTCGATCTCGAGTTTTAGTATTCGAGTCGAGCTCGAGCTTGGCAGTACTTGGCTCGACTCGATTCGTTTACACCCCTACCTACAAGTCTACAGGTTAGGATACAAATATGTGTGATACTACTTTTTTTCTTTGTAAGGTTTTGACTTACTAATTAATGCATTGGTGAATGGTGAGCTGATGAAAACAAATTGAAATCACCAAACTCCTTAAAATAACTTGTATGATTTTCATTCTTAGCTAAGTCATAAACATTACATGTGAATACAAAATACAACCTATGATTCATTTTAAGATAAAATTTTTGAAATCACTACCACTAGTAAAGTTGAACAATAGACACCAATACATCTAATAAGTGTTGATGTAATTAGAGCTTTAAACATTTTACTTGACCCGACCTGATTCGTAACAAGGCACGTTGAAACCACATATAACTACATTTTTGGTCCTTGTGGTTGTATCAAAATTGCACTTTTGGTCCAATATTCAAAAAACAATAGATATCAGTCCAAAAGGTGACGTGGCTTCCAATTTTGGTCCAAATTTAACGATTCCATTACAAACGTGTGTCATGTGAGAAACACATGACTTATTGATTAATTTATTTTAAGTACACAAGGGTATCTTGGTCTTTTTACCTTTCTCTCTAATTGAAAGTGTTATATTGCCCAAGAAACTGATTTCACATCTCATCCTCATACTTTACCCGATCAAATTCTCCCCCCCCCCCAAAAAAAAACCCTAATTGAGAAGAGCCCTAAATGTTGCTTTGTCATTGGGTCTTGAGACCTGATGGTTGTACATTTGATCCATACCACGTATACAATAAGTTAATTTTGTTATTGTAATTTAGGGTTTATGGTTGTTTTGGGGGTTTAATGGTTTGTACAAATCTGTCAATGTTGGGAGTTTTAAATCATGTTTTTTGTTGCAACAGGTAAATTTCCAACTGTTTTCTCCCTAGAGATACACCATGGTGGTTACTTTACTAGGTCACCAAAGCGTCTCTACAATGCTGGAAAGGTAAGTTGGTTTGATCAAATTGATGCAGATGGGTTTTCAATAGTTGAAGTAAAAAGTATGTCAGCAGGCTTAGTTTATGTCAATCCCAATATGCAATATTGCTATAAAATTCCAAATGGCAATTTAGATAGTGGTCTTTATATGTTAAACAATGACATTGATGTTTTGGGGTTGATAAAGCATGTTGATAAGTGTAAACTCATTGAGCTGTATGTTATGCACCCTGTTGACCTGCCTAAAGTAACTGACCCAAATGAGGTTCCTAACTTAGGAGATGACTTTGATGCATTCTTTTGTAACCTAGACCCTGAAATGGGAGAGTCAAGTGCTAGGCCTAAGCAAACTGACCCAAATGATAACCCTACTATTAGTGAACCAAACAATGCAGATGGTGTAGTTAGTGATCATAGTAAACAGAGTGATGGTAGTGAGGAGAGTTCTGATAGTGATGGCAGTGAAGACAGTGATTTTGATATGGAGGGGGAGAATATTATTGATGATTTTGGGGTAGATATGGAAGATTTTAGGAAGCACACTGATGCTAATGTTGAGTGGGTAGGATGTAATGAGGCCCAAGATGAACCAGTTGAACAAAATGAACCATGTTTAGAAGAAGAAGACTTGGAAGATTTTGGAAGTGGCACTGATTCAGATGATCCAGAGTGTAATAGGAAAAGAGCCTTAAAAAAGTTAGCAAATCAACACAAAGCTGTAGATGGGAAGTTCTACACTAACAGCTTTTTTGTTGGGCAAAGTTTTGGTAACAAATATTTGATAAAGGAGATGGTTACAAGAATTTCAGTTGATTCAAAAAGGGAATGATAAAACCAGGGTAAGGGCTGAGTGTAGAGGAATTGTACCTATTTTTAGTGATGTCAGGGAATCTCAGTTTGGGCCTAGTGGGCCAACTAGATCACAGGTTGATAAGCCTAAGAAGCTTAAGAAAAAAAGTCACCATGTTTTGGGCCTAGTGGATCACAGATTGAAAAAAAAGTCAATGTTATAGATACTCAATCTTGTCCATGGCTGCTACACTGTTCAAAATCAAGGGAACAAACTTGGTATGTGAAGATCTTTGAAGATAACCATACATGTTTACAAACAAGAAATGTGAGAAAGTGTACAACTAAGTTTCTTTCCAAAATAGTAGAAGAATCACTAAAACCAAACCCCAAGATACCATTAGCTGCTTTGAAAGATCAAATACAAAAGAAATATGAATTAGGTGTTTCAAGTGCAAAAGTTTTTAGGGCAAAGCAAATGGCACAAGATAGGGTTGAAGGGGATTACATCCAGCAGTATGCTAGGTTAAGAGACTATGCCTTAGAATTGCAAGAACTAAATCCAAACACAACAATAAAGATTGATGTAGATAGAAACTGTGCACCAGATAGTCCAACAAGGCAATGCAAAAGAATCTATGTATGCTTGGGAGATTTAAAAGGTGGATTTAAAGCCGGAAAGAGAGATCTCTTGGGTCTTGATGGTTGTTTCATGTGTGGATAATATCCAGGACAAATATTGACTGCTGTGGGGGTTGATCCAAATAATGGGATATATCCCTTGGCTTACACAGTGGTTGAGTTTGAAAACAAACAATCTTGGAAGTGGTTTCTAGACTGCTTAGGAGATGACTTGGAGCTATTCAGGAATTCAAAATTCACTTTTGTGACAGATAGACAAAAGGTACTTACTAATTGTTTTCCAATACATTTATTCTGTTATTCATGCACTGCACCTATTATAACTTGATTATATCTGGACTTGTGTGTCAGGGTCTTATATATGCCCTGCAAGAAATGTTCCCAGCAGCTGATCATAGATATTGTTTGAGACATATCTATGACAACATGAAATTAGAATGGAGGGGGCAACAATTTAAATAACTGTTGTGGAGGTGTGCAACATCACCTACTGTGCAGTTTGAAAAAAACATGGATGAAATTAAAAGAACTAATAAGGAACTTTATGATTGGCTGAAATTGATTCCACCTCAACATTGGAGCAGGTCTCATTTCTCTGGTAATAATATGAACAAATTTGGAAGAACAATGATAATGTTAACTAATGTATTGTCAATAATATTGGTATTGTTAACTAATGTATTGTCAATGATTTTGTCAATTTAGGAAGACCAAAGTGTGATGTGTTGTTGAACAATATGTGTGAGGTTCTCAACAGACAACTATTAGATGGCAGGGATAAGCCCATCATCACTTGCCTGGAATTCATTAGACACTACCTTATGAAAAGGATAGTCATTGTGCAACAAAAAATCAGCAAGAGTGTTGGACCTCTTACACCTAATGCCACAAAGATGTTCAATTTCATCAAAAAGAATGCTGCTGATGTCATTGTTACATGGAATGGAGGAGATAGATATCAAGCAACTGGTCCTCATGGAGATCAATGTGTTGTGAACATGAATCAGAGGACTTGCTCATGTAAGAAGTGGGAACTCACAGGAATGCCATGCAAGCATGCAGTGGCATGCATCTGGGACATGGCTAGTAATGGGATGGACCCTGGACTACCTGAGACTTGGGTCAGTGAGTGTTATTGGTTGTCTACTTGGCAAGAGATGTATAGGTTCAAGGTAAATCCATCTAGGGGACCAGATATGTGGGAAAAGTCACCAAGCCCAATCACAATAACACCACCAGACTATCACCCTCCTATTGGTAGACCACCAAAAAAGAGGAGGAAAAGTGCAGCTGAGATATATGATAACATGGTGAAAAATGGGAAGTTAAGTAGACAAGGTAATAGTATAACTTGCAAAAATTGTGGTGAATCAGGTAATAACAAAAGATCATGCAAAGGTCAAAGAGGTCCAAGAGTCAAGCCATTACAATCATCTGCAAGTGTTAGACCATCTACACCAACTCATAGGCCTAACAAACGTGCAAGTGTTAGACCATCTGCACCAACTCATAGGCCAACCCCACCTGTTGTTAGGCCACCTGCAAGTGTTAGACCAACTGTCAACCCATATCCACTTGTTGTTAGGCCATCTGCACCAACTGTGAATCCATCTCCACCAATTGTTAGACCATCTGCACCAACAAGGAGATCACCAAGAAAAAGGACTGCAAATGGGTTTTTTTGCAGGCTTTGTTATGTAAGACTTGCTTATGTTTGACTTTGTTAAGTTAAACAATATTTTGTAAGACTGTTATGTTTGACTTTGTTATGTTTGACTTTTATGTTAGTCTTTCATGTGTTATGTAAGGCAGTGTTATGTTATGTAAGACTTGGTTATGTCTATTTGTAAGACTTTGTTATGTTTGACATTTATTAAGTCTTATTTACTTTTGTTATGTTTGTGTTCAAGGTGAAAAATTGGGTATGTTTGACTTTGATAAGTCAACTATGTAATTTAACATACTATACTAACACATTGCCATTGTTGTTTGGTATGTTTGACTTTCATAAGTCAAGTATGTAATTTAACATACCAAAACAGATAACATTTATAATTCAGTAAATAAACTGCCATTACATTAACATCACAAGTACATTATACAACTGCAAATTAGGTTCACTTATTATACTAGAACATTGACTTTAAAAAGTCAACATTTTTATTATTGGTCATGCAAACCATCACAAGTACATTACAACTGCAAATTAACCCCTGGTCTTTTTTCCTTTCCCTGTTGAAACATCTTTGGCAACTTTGGCAGCAAATGGTTGGATGCCAAAATCTTCAGAACTCTCCTTATTTGGCAAATCAAGAACCTACTCCCTCTGATCAAAAAGTTGCTTACAATATTTTTTAGAGTTGACAGAACTGCTGCTACTTTGAACCTTCTTTGGCTTGACAGAATTTGATTGTTCTGTCTTTGGGAAATAATCAACCTATGAGTATTGATAACAAGTTTCTTCACTTTCACTACTGGGTATGTCAATGATTTCTACACAAATAATAATAATAATAATAATAATAATAATAATAATAATAATAATAATAATAATAATAATAATAATAATAATAATAATAATAATAATAATAATAATAATTATTATTATTATTATTATTATTATTATTATTATTATTATTATTATTATTATTATTATTATTATTATTATTATTATTATTATTATTATTATTATAATATATAAATAAAAAAATTATAACAGTATAAAAGTTGTGAAAAATACCTTGTTTGATGTTCTTCTTGGAACTCATACTTTCACTTTGCTATGGATATGCAAGTGACAATCTTCAAGGCTGTTTATATAGTGCATAAATGGGGAAAAAAACAGTATAAAGAGTCTACTAACTATTGATATATTTTGTCCATTTTCACTTTGCTGTCCATATGCAAATGTCAATCAAAATGGCTATTTGCAGATGGAGCTTTTTGGTACATTTTGGCAACTTCTAACATTCTAAGATTCTCATACATGTGACCATTTGCATAGGTGATTTTTTTGGGATTTTTTTTTGTCCATTTGCAGTACAAGTAAGCTTAAACCAAACAATAGATGCATTACAATAACAACTTCATTTCATTCATTCATTCAAAAGACTTCATTACACAAAATTCACAACTACATTTTGACTGCCATTAAACTAATTCACAACTACATATTGACTGAGTAACCTCATTTTTGAGTCCTTAGTGGTTGTATCAAAGTTGCACTTTTGGTTCAAATTTCAAAAAAACGTAGATATCAGTCCAAAGGCCACGTGGCTTCCCACTATTGTCAAATATATAAGGGATTCGTAAAATATAGCCGTTGGCAATTTTTACCAAATGTGCCATCCTGAGCATAACTGTCTTTCTATTAATAATCTCATTCCCTATTATATATAAAAACAAACCTCCCGTTGTACTCACCTCCCCAAAATTGTGGAGACGGAAAAAAGTACCCCACCAAAGATGGTTCGTTGCCACTCACTGTGGCTCACAGAGGTTTAAAACTTCAATTGGGCGCAAATTTAATCAGGAAGCGTTTCTCTGTTGTTCTAAAAGGGGTTAAGCCATAGAACTATTATATTCATTTCCATATTTTTTTTTCTTGATTTTGACCTATTTCTAGAAAATAATACTTATTTAGGTCCCAATCANTCAGTGATCCAACACATTTTGACTGCCATTAAACAAAATTCACAACTACATATTGACTGCCATTGCAAGTCAACCCAACTAAAATCAAACAAAACCCTAACATCATTTGAAAAGATAAATGAGGAAAAACACCCAACTAAACACTAACATCATTTTCAATCTTCTTATTGTTCCACGATTTTGAGCAATAATATCTTGTGACTTATTCATGTTTCGTAATAACTCAGGAATGATTTGCACAGCTCGATTACACATTGGTGGATCATACCAATCAATAATCCCATGATTAGGACCCTAAATAAAGTATATTTCAAAATTAGGTCAAAATCAAGAAAAAATTAGGAAAAATATAAATTCATGGCTTACCCTTTTAGAACAACAGTAGAATTCCTGGATTAAATTGCGTCCATGAAGTTTTTATAACCGCTGGTGAGCCACAGTGAGGGCAACGAACCATCTTTGGGTATTTTTTTCGTCTCACAATTTGGGGGAAGTGAGTAGCAACGGGGTGGTTTGTTTTTATATAAATAGGGAATAAATTTATTAATAGAAAGACAATTATGCCCTCACGTGATTGGCACATGTAATAGCCAACGGCTATATTGACGGAATCGTTATAATTTGGACCAATAGTGAAAGCCACGTGGCCTTTTGGACTGATATCTATCGTTTTTTGAATTTTGGACCAAAAGTGTAACTTTGATACAACCACAAGGACCAAAAATGTAGTTTACTCTTTTTTTCCCCTCGTGATTGCATTTTTTGGCTTCGACACTGGCGGAGCCCATTTATGTTTTGTGTGTGTGTTTGTAGGGTATATTTATATAACGACACAGAACACATCAATATTGATAGAGAGGTGTGTCAGTTTGTGTGTGAGTTTAAAAAATACTCGTGTAGCGCTGAGATGACATGATTGACACACAAACTGACACGTCTCGTTTTGGAGTGGTTTTACAAACAGAGGTGCGATCCCCTACAAAGGGGACCAAAAATACAAAGTCTACAAAGTAATATAGTCCATCCGATTAGTCAACTATTTGACCAAAACCAATCCAACGGTTTTAATTCAAACAGGAAAAACAAATCCCTACTTTCCAAAAAAGGATAAAATGGTAATTTAACCCCCAAACGTTTCTTCTCTCTCTTCCCTCCAAACGTTTCACTCACTCACAATTTCATCACACACTGTAATCAATTTCATCACTCTCTCTAAAATCGCGATCAAAATTTGGGGAAAAAAATTAGGGTTTCATTTTCCGATAATTTCTAATTGATTAATGAAGAATCTAACTGGTAAGGAATAGATTAAAATGAAAAATTAGGGTTTCATTTATGTTTTAATTATTTTTTTTAAATGAATCCAACTGCATGCGTAATTTTTAGAAAAAAAATAATGAACAAATGGATTTGCTTTTAAAAAATATGCATTTTATTATTTTTTTTTAATTTTAGTTTTTGCATAATAATTAGGATTTTTTAGAATATAAAATGCATGCATAAAGAATTAGGATTTTTTTATCAGTTTATTTATTTATTTATTTATTTATTTTGATAATATGATTTTGATTTATTATTTTTTTTAGAATCTGGAAGCAGGAAGGATGTTTCAAAAAATAGCCCAACCTTGGGAGAAAAGAGATCGAAACGATTCCAAGACCGGCCAGCTTTTACAGGTATATTTCAGTTTTTGGTTCATCAATTATTGTTTTGCCGATTATTGCAGATTATTAGTTAGAATGGATAAGAATGAGGTTCAGCAGTTACAATATATAAAAATAAGGTTCAGCAGTTACCATGCCTTCATGGTTAGATTAGTAGCATGCTTATTCACTAGAATAACTTGTTAGAATAGATTAGAATGAGGTTCATCAGTGATTAGAATAGTTATCATGGTTAGATTAGAAGTTGTGGATACATTGCAATAACTTGTTAGAAATAGATTAAAAAAAAGTTCATCAGTGATTAGAATAGTTATCATGGTTAGATTAGAAGTTGTGGATACATTGCAATAACTTGTTAGAATAGATTAAAAAGAGGTTCATCAGTGATTAGAATTGTTGTCATGGTTAGATTAGAAGTTGTGGATACATTGTAATAACTTGTTAGAATAGATTAAAAAGAGGTTCATCAGTGATTACTTGTTATTATTGTTTAATTAGTACGTTGCGGAAACATTGCAATAACTTGTTAGAATAGATTAAAAAGAGGTTCATCAGTGATTTCTTGTTATCATTGTTTAATTAGTACGTTGTGGATACATTGCAATAACTTGTTACCATGGTTAGATTAAAATGAGGTTCATCAGTGATTGCTTGTTACCATGGTTAGATTAGAAGTTGTCGATACATTGCAATAACTTGTTAGAAAATAGATTAAAAAGAGGTTCATCAGTGATTCTCTTGTTATCATTATTTAATTAGTACGTTACGGATACATTGCAATAACTTGTTAGAATAGATTAGAATGAGGTTCATCAGTGATTCTCTTGTTTAATCAGTGATTGCTTGTTATCATGGTTAGATTAGAAGTTGTGGATACTGCTGAAGTTGTATCTACACTTGTTAGAAATAGATTAAAATAAGGTTCATCAATGATTGCTTGTTATCATTCTTGTTATCATTGTTTAATTATTGTTTTGCCGATTGCCGATTATCATTTAGAATAGATAAAGAATAAGGTTCAACAGTTAGAATAGGCATGAATAAGGTTCAACAGTTAAAATAGATGAAAAAAAGTGTTTATAGTTATTTTTCATTAAAAGATTGTTCATCAATTGTTTTTTTTTATTGAATAGGAAAGAAGCCTATGACGTTAAGATCATATTCTCCAAGCGAGGTAGAAGAATATCATCGTTTACCTCTGAAGGAAAAGCGAACGCTCCGGAAGATGTCAAAAAACAATATTGCAGAACGTGCCAGCGATTATTTCGAACGGGAAGCTAGTGCTCTTCTTCGACAGACCTAAAAACAATTTGATCTAATAGTTTGTTATGGTTAAAATTTTTTGCAGTAGTAACCTGATCTAATTGGTGAATGTTTTAGTATAAATATTACTTTTTGGTTGGTTGTTATGGACAAGTTATTTTAGTTTAAGAGAACTATCATTTTGTTATGTAAACAAAAATTGATGAACCTTAATTTATTTCTTGTTTGTTGATGAACCTGAATTTATTGATGAACCTAAAAAAAATTGATAAATTTGATTAACTTCTGATGAACTTTAATATGTAAAATTTGATAATTATGATGACCCTGTTATAAGTAAAAAATGATGAACCTCTAAAATTTGATGAAAATCTCTTAAAAGAAAGAACATATTATAAGTATAATTTGATAAACCTGAAGAACTTTTTTTTAGGAACTTTGATAATTTTGATGACCCTGTTATAAGTAAAAATTGATGAACCTCTAAAATTTGAAGAACTTTTATCTCAATT
>LBNU01022963.1:16905-36657 GCA_014162995.1 Artemisia annua
GGCAATAATCGGCAAAACAAAAACTGATGAATCAAAAAAATTACAAAAAATAAGCAGATAACAAAAAATAATTTACCTTGATTAAACACATGAGTATCACTTTGAGCCATATCTCCAAATATAAACCTTAATTCACTTCCAATTGACCGATTAAACGGTTAAAAACCAACACTTGTTTCCAATTTACAGGTATGAACCCTAATTGTCTTCCAATTGAGCGATCGGATGGCTAATTAGAAGCCAATATGAACAATTAACACAATTTGAAGAACAATTAACGATTCAATTAAACAAATATGAATTGAGAGCAAAAAAGCCCTAAATTTTGTAAATTTAGGGTATATATGCAATATGAACAAATCAAAGAATGAAAAAAATGTGAAATTGAATGAATGAAATGAATTGAATGGAAATCATTGTGTAAATCACGTTTATATATGGCTGGAAATCAAACAGAAAGTATTGAAAATAGAAAGAAGATCATATAAGAAAAAGAGAAAGAGGGAAAAAGGAGAAAAAAGCGAGAGAAGATGGTGAAATTACATCCATGTCCTTGGGGTGAAAAAAGAGCGAGGACACGTGGCATGAAAAGATTACTTTGTATACTTTGTATTTAAAGTGACTTTGCAGGCGATCGGGCTTCCTTACAAACAACGTACAAACTTCATAAAAAGTAGTCAAACTTTATAAAAAGTCAAAAAAATGGGTGTGTATTTGGTCCAAAACCTACAACTACCAATACACACATTCAAAGTGGCCCAAAAACAGTAAAAAAGAACGTGAGCATTCACATGAAACACGGGCCCATATGGGAAGCATGGGAGAAACAAAAGTACAAAACACGAAACATGAACCCCATAAACCAGTGGCAGGGTTATAATCACCTGCAGCTAATCACATAA
The DNA here is from genome assembly GCA_014162995.1 of Artemisia annua. Lineage (NCBI taxonomy): Eukaryota > Viridiplantae > Streptophyta > Magnoliopsida > Asterales > Asteraceae > Artemisia > Artemisia annua. The sequence continues at coordinate 17,808 of LBNU01022963.1, forward strand.
CCCTTACTGTGTACCCTCATAATTAAGAGGGTGGTAGTTAAACGCTTTCATTCTCCTCCTAAGCCGCCAATGGAAGAAGTTAGGTCAAGCTCAGCCTGGGTGGCTTCTCATGCAACTCACGTGACCATTGATTCTGAAGGTTTGGTTTCTATTATGTTTTTGTAGTTAATGTTTTTTATTTTGGTAAAATGTGCATGTGTGAATATATATTAGTAATATGTGTTTTTGTATGTAGGGTTAGAGAAAGTGGTATCAAGTGTGGAGAATTCGATACCGAAAGTGGAATGGAATTATGAAGGGATTCATTACTTTGATAATGGTCCTTTGACTATCCAATATTTGTTTGTACTAGATGCTCTTAACTTCTGCTTTTGGCCAGGTAACCTTTAACACACGGATATTGCATTATAACAACTGTTATTGCTTTTTGATACATCATATAAGCTGTTTCGAGTCTTTTGATGGATATAAACTGCCTGTGTTTATCTACCTAAATAGCAAGTGTCGAATTAGCAGCTTTGGATAAGCCATTATAATAATTAATAAACCACCACCAGACATCCTCATGTCCTCACAAGAGGTGTCAGGTTGGAACAGCATCTTGGGGGTTGCGAGTGAAAGGGTTTGGAAACAGATACCCCGGTTAGGCCGCGTACATCTGAGTCACACACTTGCCCTCTCGCCCTCTCTGGTAACCTGAACAAGAAAACCCCACCCGTTTTAAACTATTTGGGTGTTGCTTATTCTTACTGCTTATATGTTTTTAAATATTTTACAAATTAGTCCATAACCCGTGTCCAACACTGGTTGTAAAAGGAAACAATTTAAGTTAGATGCTGAATTGATTGATAAGAATAAAAGATTGCCGATATTTATACACCGGTGGCTTTTGAATGTAAAAAAAAATGAATTATTATTGGGAGAATATTCCCTGCAGCAAACCGCAGGGAAGTTTACATGCTGCTAGGTATAATAAAAGGACCCGTTATGTGATATCATTGTCATTGAGAGGTGATTAGTGTATATGTTAAAATTCATTTTTCAAACAACTGCAGGGAACTTAGTTGCAGCTTGCAGAAGGACGTTTATTCCCATTATTATTTATTAAATGTGTGAACATATTAAAGATAAAACCATCAAATGATTATTATAGGATTAACAAATTCCTAATAAAACTGTAAACCTAGCAATATACAGAGTATTGTTAAAGTAAATATTTAGCATCAATAAAGAATGCTAACGAAAAAAATGAAACAGTCACTTGGAAGAAAAAAAAGGATGATTTTTTTCAATGTTAGTCTCTATGATATTGTGTTTGAAAACCATACACCATCTGTTGCATTGTGTTTGAAAAGCATAAGCAGTTTTATAAAGGGGTGTTTGGCTATGCTTCTCAAAAGAGCTTTTAGCTTTAGCATAAAGCCCTTTTTTTGTTCTTTAATAAGCCTTTTAGCATTTCTTTTAATGATTGTTTGAATAAGCTTATTCTTATCATGAAAAATACAATAAGTTAATAAGCACCTTTGATAAGCTCCCCCAAACCCCCATACCTCGTTCAGAGTTCAGACGGGATTGGGTATTGTTGTTGTTGTTGTGATAACTGATAAGCTCCCCCAAACACCCCTGGGTAAGTGAGTCTTTAAAGTTTGAATATTTTGAGAAAGATTGAGTACTGAAAGTTGGATTTTATAACAAAAAGCCAAGAACTATATTCAATCCCTTTATTATGAAGGCAATAGGTTTAAAATGAGATGTTAAAGTTTGGTTGTTGACTGGGACAGAGGGAGTATTGTAGATTATGGTCATGAACTTGATTAGATACCTTCAAAAATATGCAAAGTTAGATTTTTTTATAGCTACCATATTAGCATCAGTTAGACACTCTTGCATTTCTATGTTCAATAGACTTATGACCAGCATAGAGTAGATACTTAAATAAGTTGCTTGTGCGTTTAATTCGGTCTTTTTAACATGTTTGAGGATGCTAATTGATAACAGACAAGGATTTAAACTATGATGATTTGGCGTCGGGATTGAAAGCAGCTCTTGAAAATGACAAGTCTGTGTTTGATGCTGATCGACTTCAGAAGTACACTGGTACTGATACTACACTTCTATCTTTTATGTGGTTTTTTTGCTCTTTTCTCGTATGACTAATGGTGTTATCCTCTGCTAAGGAGTTAAATATACTACTATTCTAATAAACCAAGAACGAGAAACATATGTTAAGATGAATAAATAAAAGATGGGTATCAGATTTGGCCAAACTCCGACTTGTTGAATTTGTGGGTAGAATTGGCATTTATTGGTCGTAGTTTAAAGAATGGAAGGCCTGATTGATTAAGCTTGTGGTTATTGTCAGGCCCTGAGTTGCGTCAACTCTTAAAATGGCCAAGACCTCTCCCTTTGGAGGATGAACGGGTTCGCTTAATGCACGAGGTATAAAATTGAGGTTTTAATCATAAGAAACTGTTACGAACTAGCTGTGTATATATGCATGTGTAGTGTACTTGTTACCAAAGTAATCAATGACTAAACTTATTGGTTTAGGTTGGGCTTGAGTTGGAAAGAAGCTTTCGGGGAAAGGCGTCAAACATTGTGGAATCTTGTGGAAAATCAGCTACAAAGCTTGTATCTACTATTGCACGTCACTTCCCTGGTACCCATATTTATACCTTTTCGTGCTCAATTAATTGATATCTAAAAAGACATTGAATATAAACCACTGAAATATGGTGTAGGTTTCCGTGACCACACAGTGTACAAAGGTCACCAGGTCTTCTTGTATAAAAGAGCTCAGATATTTGCTGCTGATGTGTGGGGTGCATTCAAGGGTCAAGGATACGGGGAATTTAGTGATATAGGTTCAGTCACTATATTTGCAGACTACATTGTACCAGCAGTGCTTCAGCAGCTTGGAGTATTGAGATATAGTTCAACTTTAGCCAACAATATCGAGTCTAATAAGGAAATTAGTTCGGGCAGTGAGGAGGAAGTTGAATTACGAGCTTGCTCCATATATGCAGTGGAAAAGATGAGGGATTTGATCCAAAAAAGAACTGGGAAACAGGTTGGTTTTGTTAATGTATTATGAGTAATTTTTAGTTTTGCTGGTTGTGCTACTGGTAATAACAAGAATGTTTGGTTTTCAGGTGCTGAGCGTGGAATTGGATCTTTGGCTGTGGGCATACGGCATTTCAAACCCTTCTCTAAAACATCATCGAACTCTGTCTATCTATTACTGAGCTAGGTTTCTTTGCTGCTAGCTATAGCCCGCCTTTTAGTCTCTTTAGTTATGAGTTAAAAAGTTGGCAATTTTATCTCAAATGCGGCTATTATTACATTTAATAGATTAAAGTGTTGCTGACGATAACACCATTAGCCGTACGAGAAAAGAGCAAAAAAGAAAAAGAAAAAAAAGAAAAAGAAAAAAAGTTTTAATGGTTTTATCCTGAATTCCTGATGGTAGATATATGCAAGTGTTGCTGTAGTAGCATTGTTCTAATAGCCCTTTTTTTCTTTCTTTTTTTTTCCCTCTCTATTGCGCTACTCATCCGCTCTCTTTTGTTCCGTTACTATCCTGCTTTCCTATGAGTCATTCGTTGCAGAAATGCCGTTAAAAAGGATGACATAATTTTCAAGAAAGAGTTTTAAGTCTCATTAAGACAGATTTTTTAAAATACAATGAGTGTTTGCGGTTCCATGAAAAGGAAAAGAAAAGAAAATTGGTTTAACCGATTTTTTTCCATAAGTAAACGAATTTATTGAATCTTTTCGTTTTCATCTAAACATATACAACAAATACATAATTTGACATGCATAAAAAATATATAATAATGTCTTATCTGTGCTCTGTTGTGCACATTATTCCTTTAGTTCTCAAAATGACTCTCAGGATCAACAATAGATTCCGGCTTGGCTGTGTCGCTTAGTGTTTTATTAATGTCTAAGGCCATCATTCAGTAGAGGAATAATATGACATGTTATCGATTAATGCATTGTAAAATCACATACATTGAAAGGCAGTTGGTTTCTCAACACACAAGTATTATACCATGTTGGTGGGGTCTTCCGCTATCTCTTCACTATAAATTCATTTACAATAAAAGATATGTGACATGGCAATCAATTTTTACGCATGTAATGTTTAATGGATTGTAGAGATTTTGTTAATATTGTAGATAAACAGTAACAACAACAATGTCGATCGTCATTCTGGGAATCATAACCAACCTAACAAGGATGCTAAGACTTCTAGGTCAACTGTGTCAACGAATTTTAGTCCTGGACAAAAGAGCCTTAAAAAAGAAAGGTGAATAGTTAACCAAATCCTCATTTGCTCGTGAATATGTGAAACAAGTCTCACGACATAGTTATGGAACCATTCCAAAAAGGAAATCAACCAACTCTATCAAGTGGTTGTCGCAGCCTGTGGGTTAAAAAAAATCCTCTTCATCGAGGAGTGTCTGTTGAATTCCTTTTTGAAATGATGCACATATGCGAGACACATTCACTTAAAGAACTTTACGAATTAGTGTGTGAAGTTGAGGTTACAAGTCCTTTATGCAAGGACACTGAGGTTTGGAAGAATTTATGAAAGATGGGTTGCCAACAAGAAAAGAAGTCTTGTGTTTAATTAGCAACCGACAAGAGAAAGGCTGACCCTTACTTTGAATGTTGCCAAAATCCTAGAAAAATTTGTGAGAGATACATCAATATGATGTATGAGTACAAAATTGAAATCTTTGCACTTAGAAATTTATCTATATTTGTATAGATTGTTGTTTCTTTCGTTGTAGCTTTTATTTATAAAAGTTAATTGACACTTACAATTTTCTTGTAGAGTGTCGAGATGAGAAGGAAAGCACGCATGCAATTGAAGTAACAGACTATTAGTAAGTTTATTGTTAAATGAAATGTCCTGTGTAATTGTAGAAACTAGTGGATTTATAAAACTTTAGGGAAATAATTTTCAAAAAATAAATTTCGGTATTATTAGGTTGACCTAATAACAAAAATAATTCAACCTCAATTCGATTCGATAAGATTTTTAAGCCTGATTCAACTCGACTTGATAAGCTTTATCGGGTTCGGTCAACCAGACTCTATCGACACCCGCAAACTGCGCCTATAATATGTTAAATTTGGGAAGAGTAGTTTTCAAAATTAATATTATAGAGTAAAAAACTAACGTGACGGGGCTTATAACGGCCGCACCCACCTCTCTTTAGGTTATTTGTAAAAAGGAATAAAATTAATATCAAAAGGAAAAAAATGCAGCGCCAAAAATAGTACGGGTGCTTTTAGTTGGAGAAAAAATTCTCTTGTTTTCTATCTATAGTTTTGTAAAAACATGGAACGAAAATTTATCTCCACAAAACACTTGAAAATATAAAAAACGCGTTTAGTTGATGTTTGTATTTTTTATTTTGAAGAAAGGGAGGAAGGGTTGTGAGTTAGAAAAGAAAACAAGGAAAACGTTAGGAAATATTATTTTGTGTTTTGCAAAACATTTTGTTAAAAAACGCTCATTTGAACATCATCTCTGTTTTTTTTATTTTTCACAAAACATTTTGTGCAAAACAAGATGTTTTCACACAACTAAACGCACCCTATTTATTTCAAGAAGAAAAAGCAAAACAGAGTAAAAAAAAAAAAAGGAAAAACGCTGACTTGATGATTGGTACTTGTAAAACATAAACACTTGCATTGACAGTACAGCAGCCAAACACGACCTGTTTTACCTCACTTTCACATTCACATTCACCGCACGTGACCCTTTGACCAACAACAAACCCTAAATCCCCAATTTCAATCTCAATCTCAATCTCAATCTCAATCCATCAAATTAACTCAATCCAATCAGGTATATTATTCACTTATCAATTTCATTTCCCCCAATTTTTATTTTTATTTCATTGAATTAAGTAACAGTAAATTTAATTGATCCATTTTCCATTACTTCTTGCAGAACTCACAAAGTCAAACTTAGTCAACGCAGATTTAGGGCTTTTAGTTACTTATACCATTATATATTTATCACTTCCATTATGTTAAGATTAAGATATTGATAAATAAATTAGAGTAGAAATGCCGGCGGTTCGCCGAGTTTCGACTTTCGAACTGAAACTCGAGATAGAAAAGAGAGTTGGAACACTACAGGCGGATAAGTACTTTAGTTTATTGACTAGGTATTTGAGCTGTAAAGTTAAGAAACACGAGTTTGATAAGATGTGTGTCGCTTTATTAGGTCGAGAGAACCTTCGTTTGCATAACGAACTTGTTTTAGCCATTGTGAGAAACACTGCTTTGTGTGATATACCGTCGCAAAAGCATGTGAAAAGTGACGTGTTTCTACCGTCTCCTAGGAAAGGAAGGACACCGAATATACGTGAGAGTAAATTTAAGGAAAAGAAACGGAGTGTTGAAGAGCAACAAAGTGCGACTGAGTTGCTTTCGCTGGGGAGTAAGCCGCCTTTGGAAGTTAATTCGGTTGAAGATGGGGAAGAAGTTGAGCAAGGTGTGTTGAGTCCCGGTGTTTATAGTAGATGTCCGGTTAAGGCTCCGCTTGGTATTAGCCTGCAATCGAAAGAGACACGCAAAGTAATTTCTAGTGGTTCGGATTCTGTGTACCAGACCGAGAGTTGTCATTATAGTGGTCATTTGCCTGTCACGAGTTTGTTAAAGAGTAGGGTGAAGCATAAATTGAAAACGGAAGGTTTGGATATTAGTACGGATTGTGTTAACTTATTGAATAATGGATTGGATTGTTTTTTGAAAAGGGTTATTAAGCCGAGTTTGGAGTTAGCTCGTTCACGGTCTTCACGAAGGGCGGGACCGTCGTTTTCGGCGTCCATGTTGGATTTCCGGGTGGCGACTGAGATTAATCCCAAGGTTCTTGGAGAATTTGCGCATATACTAGACGAGAATTAACATCACTAATATGTGGTCATGTTTGTTAAGTACTGAAAGCAATATGGAGAAAGTGATGCATGCAAACAGCAAAACTTTTGGATGTAGAGGGATCAGGTTGCATATACTTGTTTCCGAGACGGGGTTGCTGACTCGTTAAGTACAGAGACGCAAATATTAGGTATAATTAGCTATTTTCGTAATTTAGTATCTATACGTTACTCATTCTTTTTGTGTGTGCGAACCTTATACTTTTGTGTTTATCTGACGGTTATATTCCTTGCTAATTATTTTCATTATAACAGTTAAATAACGGAAATCAAATGCCCATTTACGCATCCTCATATTTAAGAGTCGAATAAAGAATGCAGAAGTTTCCGTTGTATGATATCCTATCAAAGCGAGTCTAAAGAGCTTTTTCTGGAAGTTTGGAGATTAAGTTTGTCTATAGTGACTTGTAAATACAGAAAAGGGTTTTGTGATAACAACGCTGGGGTAATACTCACTCTTTAAACCTCTCTCTGTTGGGCTATCTCTTATTTTCTTCATTTAACCTCTATTGGTTTGCTATTTTGCAGGTCAGTGGTTGGTTAATTGTAATGCAAGCTATTCGTAAACGATAGAGCGAAAACACAAAAGAAGTGACATCAGGTCATTGGCCTTTCTACCATACACTTATTGTTAGATAAAAGGTACGGGTCAAATGTAAGTCGCGGAAAGTAAATTAAAATTTCTGTTAAGTAACACAAGAGGAATCCTGTGTGTGTTCCTGGTTCCGCCTGTCTATTCTCGATGTCGCATAGCTTAGGCTGCGGTGAACCGTGATTCGTCATCTAGAGGTTTTTAGTGAGATTTGTAGAGAGTTAATGTAAATATGTTGGTTCGAACCATAACCAGTTTTGTTTTGTTTTTCTGCATGCAGCCTGGGTTGTAATATGCATATCTGTTTTTCTGGTAATTGAAGATGTTTTGGCTTAAATTTACAAATATAACTGTTTAACATATATCCTCAGATGAACCGTCAAGCATAGAGTATTTGAGTAATTTTCCTGGCCCAAAAATGGTTCTTAGACAAATTTAGGTAAGATGATTATTTAATACTAAATCGTTTTAGTTGTTGTACATCACTATAAAAACATATCATTCATAAATTTATATTTGACTCTTATAATAGCTAGTTACATTGTTGGTTCCAATTTTGGCTGGTTTGTTTCACATATATGGTAATGGTTGAAGCTATAGACAGGTTTAGCTGCTATTTTCCGTCCTCCCAAATTTATTATTTCTGCTGGTTAGATCTGGATAAAGTTTGAAACTGTAATTCTCTCTTTTTACTAATTCAAAAATATTAATAGCCCATGTCATCCTTCCACGGATGGTTACTTTGGTGCATCAAGGAATTGATAGCTCTGGTTTTCATAGTGTATGATGATTTATGGTAAAAGTTCGTTTGAAAGAAATGATAGTATGATACCGTGTTAGATGTTGGGTCTCCCGTCTCCTTAGATGTGTATCAGCTTCGTGATTTAGGTTACTAGGATGGTCTCGTATCTTGCATCCTGATTCAGTGATTCTTACATCTCGTCATTGTCTTGATTTTTTGTTATATTTTTACAATCACCCAAAAATTGTATTATCTTCAGACTCCTGTTTGAAAATCTTAAGAATTTTGTAATAAACTTATAATCAATCTGTAATATAATGTTTTTAATAGTTTCTTGATGATGATTGAATATCATGGCTTTTACAGAACTGGTTGTTTAATAAACCATGAGTTGCAGCATATCTTAAAACACAAGTATCATAAGCAAGTAGAAATATTAAAAGGCAAGAGGTGATTGTTTTCCCGAGTCGCAATAAAAAATACTCCCAACTTGTTAATAACAAGTTGTTATAACAGAAAGACAAGTTAACTCGTATATTGGATCAAAAGGCGGGTCACCTTTTCTTTTTGATAATACAGTAAAAAAAAGGCACCTCAGTATTAACCAGAAAATAGGTGGTTGTGTTTTGATGCGGTCATTCAAACCACTGGATGGGTCATTTGGCGATACAGGAACAAAGTGTGCTTTGATTCGCATCCTCCAAGCAAAGACACTCATGTTAACAAAATAAGCTTCTTTCCCGTTCTTGTATTTTATGTAGAAATAGGAGATTGAAACCAACATGGTTGGATTGGACCAGCAATCTAAAATCTGTTTGTAATATACTTCACAATCTTCTTGCTGATCAGGACCATCAAAAATTTTAAGCTATTACTGTAATAAAGAACCATCAAAAATTATGATTAAAAATGATGAAACTAATGTAGTGGTTGGATCAATCAAAAGATTGTGTTAATAGCGACGGGAACTAGAAATGACAATAAGGATTAATATGGTTTCGGCTCGGAACAGGTTGATTCAAGCTGCTCATCAATCAAGTTAGTCCAACAGTTCTAGTATTTAAGTTAGCATTTTTTTTTTTTCTTCTTTCTTCAAATAAAACCCATTGTTTAACCATGAGACCAAAAGCTATTACTCAACTTTATCCGAGATAGACTAAACTCATCTGCACACTTCACTGACTAACTAGAAACTTAAGTAAAAATACTGGTAAGTTGGTGGACAGACTAGTAGTACAAAAAGATACAAGGGAAGCGGTATCTTAGGAAAAGGTTTGTCTAACTGGTGCTCATAGGGCACAGGTTTGATCTACTTAGCTAAACTCAATTTTCCTTTTAAATTAGAAGATGCATTTAGTACACATTAGTTAAACATATAAATTACCACAATTACATGTGATTTAGAATTTAATGAACTCAACATTTCTTTTTTTATACCGTTAAACTAATGCCTTATGGTCACTCGTTAGACAAACCCCTTAAGAAAAAACTCGGATTATCTTGCATTTCGTACATTGTGCCTCGAAGGCTCACAACGACAGGTAGCATGTGTTGCTATCAGCTTCCACTTTAGGTACTACATCCTGACTAGATATGTGATGATAGGAAAAAATGTTTTCAAAGCAATGTAGATACATGGATACGAGATACACGGACAATTTATTCCAATTATGTGACCCCTTCACTTTTGTATTTTTGTGTCGTCTTTTTCCCCACTAACCATATCATATCAATGGATTGGATTAGCCTCACTTATTGGCCCTCTTGTTTGTCTTTCCATTCCCATTCATAAAAAAAACATGACAAAAAGTATCATCTACATATGTATATTTTTTAATTATAAAGCAGATTGTAAGATAACAAGGTTTGCGTACCCGCCGCGTTGCGGCGGGGCCCACATTTTTTTTTTGTTTTTAAATTAAATTTTTTTTTAAGGATTAGTTGCTGTTGTTACTGTTGATTATTCGTCTTTTGTTTTTTGTAGTAAGAGAAAACAAATTATGTACGTTTTGTTCGTATTTTATTAGTGTTTTATGTTTAGGTTGTTTATTAATTTGTCGGCCCGGTTTTTTTAGAATTTGATGAAACACATAAAAAAAAACTTCTTAACTTTAAGCATGGATTTTCACTTCGAGTGCGTTTGAATGCGTCGGTATTTATGTAACTAAATGAATTTCGAGTTAGAAAATGTATATAGTAGTTTCATAAAGTGTTTAAGTAGAGAGGCAATTATTTGTTCTCTTTTTTTTCAGTTTTTTTTATTCCTCTTTTTTAAACGTTTATATTTTTTTTCTTGTTTTCTTATAAAGGGGCAGTTATTCTCACTTGACCCGAATAGTAAACATGTGCGTTCTTGGATCCTAATTGTGACCGTTTGTTGTTTCCCTTCTAACAATGTCAGTTACATAGAAATATGGGCTAGATGTCACTATTATATTCGCCGTCTTCATATTGGTTTGTAATAACCGAGTTTAGATAGTGGATTATTGGTGTAAGCCACTTGACTGTTGGCTCTTTAATTGCTCTGTTTCGGCTATGGCTTATCACTTTGTTGATGGGGTCTGTTGGTGTGTCTTGGTTTTCGTACCGAAGCTGCTTCGTGGCTCAGACGTCTTGATAAATTCGCTAATGCGCCTGAAATATGGGTCTGCTTCACCACGTTAGCCACCAGGTATGACTAATTTGTTTTGGATAGATGTTAATTTATCCCTTAATTGATTGCTTTTGTCTGGTACCTACGTATTGTCACTATAAAAGGCTGTGTTTCTGAGGTATTATTCACAGTCTTTCTCTTAACTAATTTTGTAATAATGAATAACCATATTAGGGGTATCAATCATGTTCATAATGTGAGCCATACTGCTAGTAGTAATGGGAATGCTACTGGTACTGTTAGTCGTGTTAGCAACGGTAATGATGTCGTTAATGGGGATAGGGGTAATGGTAGTTACAATAATCATGTTAGTAATTAGAGTGATGCTGCACATGGTGAGGGTAATGCTGTTGCTCTGGTCAGTCATGAGGGTAGTGTGAATCACCCTGCAAATGTCAACATGCCTATCAGTGATAGGCTTGCTCGCGTGGCTAACACGCAAGATAGGGGTAGGCAATTTTACCTTTTCTTTGAGCGATATAGGTTCATCCTCCTGAACGGGCAACGCTGTGATAGGCGCCATGTTACTCGGGAAAGGGTGTTGCTCTTACAGTTGCAGGCGTTCCTCAGGGAAGTTGAAGGCCTCCCGGACTCTTTCCTGGTCAGCCGCAGTCTGGCGCTTCTCCGTGCCCTCATTGCTATTGTGGAGCAGCGGATTCGTGCATATAGTCGCAATATTGCAGACGCGAGTCGCATGGCTTCTCTTATCATGGACTATCTTGCGGATGTGACCCATATGTAATAGTTTTTTATGTAGTCTTGTAATTGCCTACTACAATAGGCATGTGTATAGGCAGTGTCTGTGGTTTTATAGTATGTATGGCACTTATGTTGCTTAGGTCGATAAGTTATGTGGGTGGTCGTTGGTTTCTACGGCCCGGTCGCCTGCATGTTTTGGCCAATTCAAGCTCTATAAAGCTTGGATTGTTTTGTGTCTTGGAGCCATGCTTTGTTATCTCTGTTTTGCTACTGTCGATGGGCTCCAAATTTGTGTATCTAAACAACTATAATGTACTGATATATCGTTTATGTTTACTGTTGTCTTGTTTATCATGTTTGCATAATTCTATATCGGTTGCCTGAACTGGTTAGCATTGTATTGTACGGGTTAGTAGGTTGTGTAATCATGTAACGATTAGAAGCAGCATGTTGGAACTCTTGTTTTGTTATCCTAGATGAGTATGTAAAATTGACTTGTGTCAAAAACTTTTATATATTATTATGTTGTTTATGTTTGCTAAAATTTTAGGCATCCTGTTTCTATTGGTCAATAACGGTTGGATGCCGTTGAGTGTTCTATGATCCAATATTTTTTGCCGGTGAATGTGTCCTGTTAATGCATTTTTGGTTNTTTGTCTGGTACCTACGTATTGTCACTATAAAAGGCTGTGTTTCTGAGGTATTATTCACAGTCTTTCTCTTAACTAATTTTGTAATAATGAATAACCATATTAGGGGTATCAATCATGTTCATAATGTGAGCCATACTGCTAGTAGTAATGGGAATGCTACTGGTACTGTTAGTCGTGTTAGCAACGGTAATGATGTCGTTAATGGGGATAGGGGTAATGGTAGTTACAATAATCATGTTAGTAATGAGAGTGATGCTGCTCATGGTGAGGGTAATGCTGTTGCTCTGGTCAGTCATGAGGGTAGTGTGAATCACCCTGCAAATGTCAACATGCCTATCAGTGATAGGCTTGCTCGCGTGGCTAACACGCAAGATAGGGGCAGGCAATTTTACCTTTTCTTTGAGCGATATAGGTTCATCCTCCTGAACGGGCAACGCTGTGATAGGCGCCATGTTACTCGGGAAAGGGTGTTGCTCTTACAGTTGCAGGCGTTCCTCAGGGAAGTTGAAGGCCTCCCGGACTCTTTCCTGGTCAGCCGCAGTCTGGCGCTTCTCCGTGCCCTCATTGCTATTGTGGAGCAGCGGATTCGTGCATATAGTCGCAATATTGCAGACGCGAGTCGCATGGCTTCTCTTATCATGGACTATCTTGCGGATGTGACCCATATGTAATAGTTTTTTATGTAGTCTTGTAATTGCCTACTACAATAGGCATGTGTATAGGCAGTGTCTGTGGTTTTATAGTATGTATGGCACTTATGTTGCTTAGGTCGATAAGTTATGTGGGTGGTCGTTGGTTTCTACGGCCCGGTCGCCTGCATGTTTTGGCCAATTCAAGCTCTATAAAGCTTGGATTGTTTTGTGTCTTGGAGCCATGCTTTGTTATCTCTGTTTTGCTACTGTCGATGGGCTCCAAATTTGTGTATCTAAACAACTATAATGTACTGCTATATCGTTTATGTTTACTGTTGTCTTGTTTATCATGTTTGCATAATTCTATATCGGTTGCCTGAACTGGTTAGCATTGTATTGTACGGGTTAGTAGGTTGTGTAATCATGTAACGATTAGAAGCAGCATGTTGGAACTCTTGTTTTGTTATCCTAGATGAGTATGTAAAATTGACTTGTGTCAAAAACTTTTATATATTATTATGTTGTTTATGTTTGCTAAAATTTTAGGCATCCTGTTTCTATTGGTCAATAACGGTTGGATGCCGTTGAGTGTTCTATGATCCAATATTTTTTGCCGGTGAATGTGTCCTATTAATGCATTTTTGGTTGGTGGGTAACTTAAGTGTATAGTGAAGCAGCCTCATTAATAATGGTCTATTTACTTGCATTCTAGACAATGTGGGATTCACATTTCTTGGATGGTAATAGAAGGTGTGAGAAAGGGGAGTTTCAAAAACGAAAAATGGAGATACTTCGCTGTGTTGGGTAACTGGGTTTTCTTCCTCATCAGTGCAGTGGTGTGTTGTGATTCTTTAAGGAACACTCGTTTGGATTAGTAGTAAATGTTTCCCATTTGCACAATTTTTATACATGCAATTGTAAGCATAGAATGAAATACGTTTTGTAAATGTTGTTGACTGAATATTGTATTGAGCAATGCATACTGGAACTTTGTAAACGGTAGTGCGCTACAAATGTGTACTTGGTTTCTGGTCAATAAAGGCGAGGGGTTTGTGGCCTGGCTCGGGGCTAAAAACATTCAAGTAATTTATGATTTTGTAATGGTTTGTAAAACACATTTAGGTTTTATGAGTTTACAGAGTTGCTGTCCCCTAAATATTACCGTCTGTTATTCGAGTTTCCAGATAAATGTGTAGAAGGCAATTGGTTTATGTGATCAAACACTTTTATCATTTATTGTACATCAGAGTCATATGATTGAAATTTAGCTATATGCTATTGCACAAATAGCCAGTTTATTGCATGTATCAAACTTGATGGGTACAATTAACCGGTGCAACTTTTTAATGTATGTAACGGTAAGTTGTGATAGCGAAAGAGAGTGAATACTCAGCCACATACCAATTCAACATAAGTGGGATTTATACATTTGTTCGCAATTCTTCTGTTATTATTAGTTAAGATTGCCTTACTTTTTGTTTTTAAGTCAAATATAGTCCAAACTGACCAAAGTCTTGGTCAGTCTTTTACAGAAAGTGAAAATTAACTTTCAATTCCTTTGGCAGCCTACTGTTGGTGGTTTTATGAATCGAATCCTTCAAGGCAACTCGAATCTGGTCAGCTTTGCTTAGAATATTTTTGTACGGGTCTTATAAACATCATTCAATCAACTGAGGTTAGTCTAATTTCTTTGGAGTGAAAGTTTGCAAAAGGTAAAAAAGTCAAAGGTGCATTACATAGAAATGGGACAGATTTCACATTGATTTGTAGGGTTCAATTATGGTTGGAAATAGGTAACATTTGTTGATTTAAGTTATTTGGCAGCTTGTTGATAGATTTTAAAAAGAAAATTTCAATCTGAAACAGATTTGATCATTGAGAGGTGGCCTTGAAGTTGGAGATGTGACAAAAATATTCCGTGTATTGTCGGTTTTTGCCAAATTTGATAAGGTTGTAAATTGTTCATTAGTGAGTGTTAGGTGTTGATCTTTGTAGATTTAGGTAGCCCCCTAGGTAGGCTTTAGAATTGTGCTTTTAGTTTTCATTCAGGAGCTTATTGAGTGGTTATAAATAAGCCACCTTTTGGACCCCTTGAGACTGCATAGTGTCAGTTTTGCTTGTTTTTTGTGTACATCTTCATTATTGTTGTTGTTGTTGATCTAGTTGCTGTTTATAATTGCCATCATTCTTGTTTATTAGTTGATTAAGCTTTTGAAAGCTCAATTGCTATTTTGAGCTTATTGGTTGATGCTAGTGTTGTTGGCTTTGTAGTTCGAAACTGCTTGTCTGTCATTCTTGTTGTTGATTTCGCCTACCGTTTTTATTAACCAAATAGCTATGAATGTTCTTTTTCTTTATGGCTTGTGTAGATGGTACTGTTGTGTGTAGCTAAACGAATGCGTTGACGGTAATATATTCAAAATATAAAAAAGGAATCTGATACTATGTGAAGGTCCAAACACCCGTGGTGCTGAATAGTAATGGGTAAAAAGTTATGGTTAACAGGCTGTGTAACTTTGAAATATACATACCTGGTAAGTGCGTTAACAAAGCTGGGGAAAAATCTGACCAAATGGGGGAAAATCTGGCCAAGTACGTACGCACTCACAGCTACCACAGTGTTATGATAGGCCTAATAGGTATTTAAGACAGGCACTTACTTTACTGTACAGAGTACCTACACATCTAACATTAGTGGTGGTTTATATAGTCCACCATACACGAACCCTAGTCTGTCTTTTGTTTCTTCGGGGCTGGGTCGTCTTCTTCGTCGGTCGGTTGTATGAATAGTTGTTTCCTTACTGGTGGGTCAACTGGTTGGTGTGTTATGGTTGATGAGTCTCCTGGAGTGTCTTGAGAGAATGCAGGCGTTGCCGGTGGAGGAGTGATGCCTTCGCTCGTGAAGCTTTCCGGTGTGTCTGTTGGTGGAGATGAAGGCCCGGCCGACGATATTAGTGGAAAGGAAGTACTGGCTGGTGGTTCTGGTAACGTGGTTGATGGGCTGTCCATTATTTTCTTCAAGACAAATGTGGGGGGAGGTTTCGCTGTCGGTGTCGCAAACTGGAACTGAAAGACATGCCTTGTGTTCTGAAGTGCCAGTATCGCTGGTGGAATAATTGCGGGGTCTTTGTTGTCCACCTCTTTTAATAAAGCATTTACGTCCTTAATGAGCCCATCCGTCTGTGGTGTAAAGCAGCTCATAACTGCGTTTGCTGTACCATCTGTTATAACGATTCTGAAGCAGTAGCTGGAATAAGAGTGGTGCACAGATGAGTATCATGTACTGGTTAGCAGGTCACGTGTAAAATATTTTTTTTCCGCTTTCTACAAAGTGTTGACATACCTGTTCTGAGGGTTTGGTGTTGTTCCATATTGATGGCATTGACCATGCAAATATCCATACGTAAGCTTCCCGCCACACTCGTCGCATTTCTGATAGTACCAATCATGACTGGTGTCAATTTGAAGTATCTTAGCATCTTGCGTGAATAACACGCGCTGCAAGTAGTTTAATTTAGTTAGTGCATTGGTTTGATATTGCTGTTTGTTTACCATAGAACACTGACTAACCTGTTGAGTTTTTGGATCAATTTGTAAAAGCGTGGTTAGTGGAACACGATTCCTAGTTCTTTCTTGGTGCCAGTCCGTAAGCCTTTCCGTTTGAACTTCCAATTGTTGTCTAGTTAGACCTGCCTCATTGTATCTGTAGTTGTGTAAATTTATTAGTGTTAATATTTGCAGTGGGTGGGGTTAGGAATGCAACTAACAACACTCTTCTTACGCAGTTAACAGGTGACCAGTTTCTTGCACATCTGGATTGAAATAGTAACGCGTAGCTGAAGTAGCAGACAATTGTATTTGCCCTGCGTATTTGAAGGTTAGTACCCGATTGGAATTATATGAAAGCGAGTAGTAAATTGCTTGTAAATAGTTATTTTTACTGTACCAGCATATCTTTTCAAATAGCATGAGCTCACGGCTAATATTACAGGTTGCTTCATCTGTGCGTATTCGTCTTCCTTGAAGTTCTCGGCATCCGCATTCCAGAGCGTAAACACGACAACATTGTTGCTGTAAGATTACTATGCTTATCAGAATCATAACTTTGTAGTATGTATGAATAATGTTAGATATTAACGCACTTACTTTAGATTGCGGATTCCAATGTTCCTGACTTTAACTCTGTTAGTAGTTGCGCTTCCATACTCTTGAATCTTTTCCACGTTGTGCACATATCCAATGTAATCTAATTGGGTAGCGTGTTATGTTTATAGATACTGATAAGTATATAAAAATGTGTTGGTTATAGTACGGTTACCTGTCAGTATGGGGTTTTTTTTCTCGAGTCTTGGACTGAGCTCATTGAAAGCCGCGAAATTGAAGTAGTGAAATGGATAGTCGTTGTCCTGTAGCAGATCAGCCTGTGTATATTTCCCAAAAGAGAGTGTGATATCGTTATCCAACGTTTTCCCCCATGAATCTGCCTTCTCAAAGCCGAAACCTTGAATTTTGTATACACAGTTAATTTGTAAATCACGATCAAACCGGTCTTTTTCTTTTAAGTCAGCATTTGCTTGTATCGCCGAACCCTGTTACAAAACGTATGATGTAATATGTATAGAGGAAGCGCTGTTTTATTATTGTGATATAAACATAATTTAAAATGGATAGTATAATTGTGTACCTTTTTGTCGAGAAGCATACATGAGAAAGCTATAGGAGTAAAGCCTGGCATTTTGGTAGTTGTCCATTTACGGTATACTCTAACCTGTATAAATTTGCTATTGTCTGCAGGGTTCAAGTCTGTTAAATAAGCAAATTGGCGGGATGGAATAATGGGATTGTTAGAGCTTTTGGATGGTGCATCTGCGTCAGTGGTTAGTGACATTTTCCTGCAAATAAACATGTTAATATAGGAAAGACTTATACTGGTTTGCCTAAGATGTAAGAAAACTTGAAAAAAAAATAATGAACGTTTACTTTATAAAACATATAACACGATGACCATTTTAGTTTGGCTCACAGCAGTATGTATTTGGTAGTTGTACACATGCGAAGTATAGAGTGATGATACTAAATATGTGTGGATAGTTAAAGCATACAGTAAATACAAAAGTAATGCGTATGTAATGTGCATACATAATTAGTATTACTTATATGATTATCAGATATATAAACTGCGGTGGTGTCACTAAAAGCGTTGGACAAATGGCACACTCTTACGTAAGGAAAATTTAATCATATGGTTAACAGCATGTAGGTATAGCAGTAAAACTGAGGAGAAGTTGTCCCTGTTGGCATAATGTAAGACCTAGGTTTTTGGCATCTACTATCTATGTAGTGGGTGGGCCATCTCTGTAACATTGATAATAAACACAGCTGCTAAGGCATATTAATAACGATAGTACCATAATCTTAGTTAGAAAGTCCGTGTAAACTATGTTTTTGGTGGTATTGCGCCCACTGTCCGAGTCGTCCGTTATGAGCACTTTCAGCCCTCCAGGAGAGGTCGCCCTAGAAAGCGCCACATACAGTTGACCGTGGCCGAATATGTTTTGGGGGAGTGATGCGCGTGGATTGCAACACGCACTACGTTTTACCTCTCGAGGGATCTCGAGAAGCTTGCAATCCCCACCAGGCAGTGTACCTGACCGATGTAGTATAGTGTAGTGGCAAGTACCGGGGGATTGATCGTTCTCTCGCAGGGAATAGTGTTCGTTAGGCTAAAAGCTACTCTAATCTAGGTCTAAGGGTGGAGGAAGATTCTTTTTGTATTTTTATGTTTTATGAAAGCAGTAAAATCTCTGGTTTTGAAGGAGAGGGCGGAATTAGTTGCTAGTCAACTAACCCAAGTTATCTACTTTTATACTACTTATATTTTTGTATTTTTTTTTAGTTTTGAGAAAATCAGTGGTGG